>JABSTT010003970.1:0-25571 GCA_013339685.2 Hyalomma asiaticum | reverse complement strand
CGCACTTCGTCGTTGTCTTTGTTCCTTCTTGTGCGGCGAAGACATACGTTCACTACAAAACTGAGACAGAGACAGCCGTAAAAAGAGAGAGAAAAAAGGAAAAAAGTTAGACAGTCGGTATAGCCCAAGAAAAGTTAAGTATAGTTTTGCTAAAGAAAGAGTTCTCCTTTGCTTAACTGCGCAATCCTTTTTATACCACCACAGGTCAGCAGAATACGATTTAGTACAGGGAATGTCGCAGGAGCCAACGTTTCGACAAGTGGACTTGTTTTGTCAGGGCGGCAACTGCCTCCTCCAGCGTTCGTTTATTACACCTTTGCACACTCTCCCCGCCGTCCATCAAAGAGAGAAGAATAGCAGCACGTGTGACAAAAAATTAAAGCACGGAAAGTAATAGGTCCTCATGTAAATCAAGTTGCACTTGCACTAGTTCAAACGTTATTTACATGTTGGAATGTTCACTCAGTCACAAGCAATACATCGGCGAAACTGGTCAACCAATTAATGTTAGATTAAACGGGCACAGCGCGGACATCGCGAATAACCTGCCGAAGGCAGTGGCGCAGCATTTTAATATGACAGGTCATAATTTCGAGGAACTGAAACTCTACATAGTCAAAAGAAGAGGCGTGCAAGACAAGGACACAAGGGGAGAAGTGAACAACACGAACGCCGACTAACAACTGACGCAGAGCACTGAGGCGAAAAGAAAGAAGACACACAGCTTATCTGCGCATGCTCGGAATGGTAGCGCCATCTGTGAAACGGTTACACGTGCGGCTCTACGCGATAGACAACTGCTAAGCATTCTATCTCCTTGCTGTTTAAGCTAATCGACGCTGACTCACGCACGCACTTCCACTATTACTGATATGCCAGGCCTCACCCAATAAACGCGTCTCTTCATACTTATGTCTGTACAGGATCGCGGTTTCGTCTAACTCGGGCGTGCAGCTACAGACCTGGCAGTGCAAAGATAAATTAGACGGCGTTCCACCTGATAGCGACCTTCTATGTTCAATTAATCTTGATTAATACAACGCGCAGTTTGCCCTACGTAAAAACGTCCGCAGCTAAAAGGAATCGTATAAACCATACCCATGGCGACAGTCGGTAAAATTGTTCTTGGCTATGTGCTTAACCTGACAGATATCCGTTCGCTTCTTTCCTTCCATCAGCCTCATTTCTTCTATGCATGGCAGGACAACCCTACCTAACTTATTGGGGGCCGTAAAGACAACATTAACCCCATATCTGCTTCCCACTTTCTTAAGCCTGTGCGAAACTGCGTGGATATACGGAATACTCACGACTATTTTCTTGTTAATGTTACTCTCTGCTACTGCTTTCGTTCCTGTCGAAATCGACGTCTTCAGACGCTCAGCTACTGTGGCTATGGCTAGCCTAGGGTAACCTGCATCTAAAAGGCGCCCGACCTGCGCATTAAAGCTAATGGTCAAACGGCGCACGCACGACTTCGATAGGGCTGACATTAAACAGGAAAACACTATTCCGTATTTTACTACTTTCGAATGCTTGGAGTGAAAGTTTAACAACGGCTTAGATGCTCTAGGGGAATACTGCCAACACAAGTCATTCTGCTCAAATGACAAGAGATATCTAAAAACTGTACATCGTTTCTCTCCGATAGTTCTTTCGTAAATCTTAGACCATCTCCATTAAGTTTAAATTGATCGCTTACATAGGTGACAACGGATTCAAAATCATCCTTACTACAAAATATCAAGTAATCGTCTGCTTAATGAGATGTCTAAGGTTTACGAAAGAACTACCGGAAAGAAACGTAATACAATTTTTAGATATCTCTGTCATTTGAGCAGAATCACGTGTGTTGGCAGTATTCCCCTAGAGCATCTAAGCCGTTGTTAAACTTTCATTCCAAGCATTCGAAAGTAGTAAAAAGCGGAATAGCCGTGTCCTGTATGAAGTCAGCCCTATCGAAGTCGTGCGTGCACCGTTTGACCATTAGCTTTAATGCGCAGGTCGAGTGCCTCTTAGATGGAAGTTACCCTAGTCTAGCCATAGCCACAGTAGCTGAGCATCTGAAGAAGTCGATTTCGACCGGAATGAAAGTTGTAGCAGAGAGTAACATTAACAAGAAAACAGTCGTGAGTATTCCGTATACCCACGCAGTTTCGCACAGGCTTAAGAAAGTGGGAAGTAGATATGGGGTTAATGTTGTCTTTACGGCTGCCAATAAGTTAGGTAGGGTTTGTGCTGCCGTGCATAGAAGAAATGAGCTGATGGAAGGAAAGAAGCGAACGGATATATGTCAGGTTAAGCACATAGCCAAGAACAATTTTACCGACTGTCGCATGGGTGTGGTTTATAAGATTCCTTTTACCTGCGGACGTTTTTATGTAGGGCAAACTGCACGTTGTATTAATCAAAGATTAATTGAACATAGAAGGTCCCTATCAGGTGGAACGCCATCTAATCTATCTCCGCACTGCCAGGTCTGTAGCTGCACGCCCGAGTTAGACGAAACCGAGATCCTGTACAGACATAAGAATTAAGAGACGCGTTTATTGGTCGAGGCCTGGCATATCAGTAACAGTGGAAGTGCGTGCGTGAGTCAGCCGTCGATTAGCTTAAACAGAGAGGAGATAGAATGCCTTAGCAGTTGTCTATTGCGTAGATCGGCACGTGTAACCGTTTCACAGGTGGCGCTACCTATCCGAGCATGCGCAGATAAGCTGTGTGTATTCATTCTTTTTCGCCTCTGTGCTCTGGGTCAGTTAGTCGGCGTTCGTGTTGTTCACTTCTCCCCTTGTGTCCGTGTCTTGCACGCCTCTTCTTTTGACTATGGACCCTTACCAACTCGCTCAACATTCTGTACTTTTGAAACTCTACATACTTCAGGGAAACTTCCGCTCGCCGAGGGACAGAAAATACAGGGAATCGTATCTCATATACACATTCAGTACTCTCCAGCCTACAGGCATAACCCTTTCAAAGGGAACCCTTGAGTCCATTAGACACGGGGGGGGGGGGGGGGTTAACAAAGACGACAAACGGTTACGGTATGCACAAGCTAACAATGTTTCTTCCAGAAAGTCTACTTTCAGGTGAGGTGCTCCCATCCAGTTCCAAGAGAACGAAGGCGTTTAACAGTGTAGTTACATTTTTAGCCACAAGCTTTCGGTGAAATGCACTGTTGGTGCGGCGCAGATGGTGTGGGGTGGAGAGGGGGACACATTCCAATGGAGCAACTTCTGTTCCGAGCGTGTGTTCCTATTTTCATCCTGCTTTTTAGTGCTGGGCACACAATGCATTTGCAAGATATGTACAAGGAGCGGATTCTTTGTAAGCTTTCCCTCTTGCCATTTACATTAGTCACGCTAACACCTGTCACCCAACTACCCCTGCACCCAACGAGCCCCCCCCCCCTTTTTTTTATTTCGCACGTGCTGCTCTTCCCCTCTATTTCTGAGGACGGGGCAGAGTGTGCAAAGGCGTAGATAAACGAACGCTGGAGAAGGCAGTTGCCGCCCTGACGAAGAAAAGTCCGCTTGTCGAAACGGTGGCTCCTGCGACATTCCCTGTTCTAAACCGTATTTTGCGATTTGTTCATCGATTCAAGCATCCATCTTCCCCTGGGCTTCTCTTCTAGTTTGGATCACAGGTCAGCAGGTCATTCGTGTTGGCAATACCAGAACGAAGCCAAATTTTTGCTTGATTCGTTGGTATTTTTCGGTTACACACAATGCCGCAGGCATTTGTCGCTCACGGACAATGGTGTAAGACTATTTTCTACGACATGACCAATTTTGTGGTATTTCGTTAAATACCCTCGGATGGCCTGGACAACAGCGAGATGCCCCTCCCCTTTAAATTTGGCAGGTGCATAAAACTTCTTACGCAACGCGATGCGAAAGCACTTCTACTGAGCCAGACAGCCGTGACATAGTGAATGCAATTACGCTCGCTGTTGCATACGCTGATTCAGTCGCAACTGAACAGCGACCGTGGTTTCATGGTTACATGCTTGCTTCGCGTCCTGGGGGTCCGCGTCAACACCACCAAGGCGATAGCTTTTTCTTGATCGAGAAAACTTCGGAGACCCAGGTCCACCAATAAATCACTGATGTACTTCCATCGCGGAAGTTGATGTCAAACACTCTGCAGGCATCTGCAATAAAAAATGAGATTGATCCCGTCGTCATAGTAATCTGCATAACACGAAAGTGAAACCTGTCTTTGGAAGTTCTGGAATGCATAAGCGGGAATTCGCGAATCGATGGGCGGAAGATTGCTTGGGCACTGTAAACATGTGAATTCGTTAAATATAGACATCAGGGCCACCTCGATACGGCACAGGGATGCTCCAAAGTTGTGCCCGAGAGAAAGTTTTCGAGTGACCCATGTTGCTCTGGAAATACTGAAGTGCACGCGCTGGAGCCCTGCACAAGCCTCCCATAAACGAAGATCGTCCGCAAACGGTGACGCATTTGCAAGCGATACCGAACGGGTTAATTGTCAGCAGATCGTTTTGTAAAAACGCAGCCCACTGCAACGGAAGGCCATTCATTTCCTTGTCTACGGCCGTTTTGCGATCCTGGAGCAGTGCGCGTAGCAACTCAACACACCTGGCCACGCAAGACAAATTCTGTAGCAGCCGCGTTGGTACTTTGCCCCTGGAAAGCGCCGTCATGACGCCGCCACGGGCCTAACTTGCTCCGCGGCCGAGGTGCAAACACTACCGAAGCGCTTACTGCTGGCGCGAATCAGCACGGCCACGTGCTTCGCTCTATCTATCGTTCCTAGATGACGGTACCACCGCAGTAAATCTAAGCGAAGCAAGAGTGCAGTATAAGGGAGGTGATGCTAATTTAAGGGTAATATTGCTTGTTAAACACCATAGTTCACTGTACTACACACCTTCTAGATGCACCATTTAAAGAGCTATAGTGAACACTTCAAGGAGATCTGTTCCCCTATTAGGGATGTCGCGGTGGTGTATTGGTAGAGCATCCAGCACCTACCGTCATATCCCGGTTGAAGGTCGGTTCGAGTCCGCATAGGTGAACTTTTTCAGTGCCAATGCAAGTTCATTTTTAGATGCGAAGCAGCTTATGGCGGGGGCTATGTCCCTCCCTCCAACCGCCGTGTGGCACCCGCACTGCGCGTGCGCATCCTCCTCCCCCTCTTCTTGTCTCATATCCTCTCCTCTCGACATTCCTCCTCTCCGTACGGGAAGCGTTGACTATGGAAACGCTCTTTCTTCGATGAACGCTTTACCAGCTCGCAAGGAACGTGAACACGCCCTCGCTCGCGAGAGACAACGCTGACGCAGGCGGCGTCTGCTAGCGTCAAACCGATGCAAACGCGACACCTAGTCAAACCGATGCAAACGCGGTGTGCACCCCTCGTGCTGCTTCGCACCGCCTCATGACCCCTTTAACGGGAGATGGTGCAATTTTTTTTTCAAACATCCACTTGCGTTACAGGAAGCACGTCACTAATCTCTTGGTGGACCCCGGCATGAAACACATTCGTTTTAAATGTACAACACGCTACGATAGGACCTACAACCACGCGGGATGCGGTGGTAACAGCTAGAAGCTCTACTGGCGGCACCACCGGCACATTGAAGATACCGCCAGCAAATGGGCCTTATATCTTTTCTACACCGCTCTACAATTAGCATCTAATTGACTTGTGGTTAGTGCAAAGTGGCGTAGAAAGAAATGCTGTTAAGATTAACGGCTTCGCGCCATCGCTGCTGAGCGGCGGTACAACCGTTGAGAACCGACAGTGCTATGAAAGAGAGGCGATGCAATTGACTTTTTCTTCTTGGTACACACCTTGCTCCCGTTTTCAAAACTAGCGAAAAAGAATGCGCGATAGTCAAAACAGGGCTCAGCAGCCATGCCCGTTGCGAATACGCGGGGATGATGATTCTATGCCGAATAACGTCATAGTATCACATTGAGTAGTGGCCCAAATCGTGAGTGTAGGAAAGATGAAAGATCCGGCAGCTCCAACATACTCTGGTAATCAGTGTCATGCGAAGCGCTCAGAAAGAGAATTGCCTATGGCAAAGACTGTGACGTTCAGGGAAGTCTTGCGTGTAGGACATCGTAATTTTGCAAAATGCATGAAAATGTGTATGCTCAAGGGGGCTAGCGAAGACTATCGGCAGAAGCATGGCGGCCAAATGGCAGCTCATGTTAAGACAACGCTGGCACTTGTGCTAGCGCACAGCGGAGAATATCTGTTTTGTCGAAGAAAAACGCACGTTATGATGCGCTGATGTGCATGACATTAGCGTAGTTCTTTGGAGTGTTCTTACGAGATCGAGTGAAGCAGCTGGTTCAAGTATTACTGCGGGATCGGGAGAATGTGGACGAGAGCATGTCGGGTGACAGTAGAACGTACGTAAGTACTGCTTGTTCTTTTGATACGACAGCGCTTAGCACACACTGCACACGCAACAGATGTTACACAAGAACCTTTCAGAACTGCTGGGGCATTATGTTTTTAACTATATTTCGCTTGTATGAGGAGCCGCCGTGAACTTGCTGTAGCGCGCCGGCTTGGCACCTCGGGGGCCCGGTTTCCATAGCCGCCTAGCGCTTCGCTTGGTATGCTAGCTTTGGATATTACAGCGCGTTCGTGCGTGTCTGTGCGTTCGTTATATCTGCATTTTAGTTCATGCCAAGAGAGACGGTATGCTTTTGTTCTATTTAAGAGGGTTATAACGCTATGCTAAATCATTATCTTAGATGGCCCGAGATTAACACGTGCTGTATTAAAATTCAAACACTGGTGGGGCATACCCAAATACCACAGGCAGAGCACTACGGCTGTGAACCGTGACGAATATTGATTGATTGACGGATTGATTTGAGGGGTTTAACGTGCCGAAACCAGCTCTGATTATGAGAGACGCCGTAGTGGAGTTCTCCGGAAATTTCGACCACCTGGGGTTCTTTAACGTGTAGTGATATCGCACATCACAAGGGCCTCAACGTTTCGCCTCCATCGGAATGCAGCCGCCACTGAGGGGATTTTATCCCGCGACCTTTGGATCAGCAGCCGAGTGCTATAACCGCAAGACCACCATGGCGGGGCAAAATCGTGACGAAAGTGACGAGTATATAACATCAGTAGTGTAAATATCAATCACACATGTTCTTCATGCATTCGTATCCTACCATCCAAACCTTGGTGCATATCGGCTGAAAGAGACAACCAGGAGAGCACGTAGGCATAGGTGGCTAGACGAATGGATGGATACGGTCAAAGATCAAAGAAATGCTTCGCCTCGACTTTTATGGCCTCAAAACTAGATACGATCATTAGTCATTGAGTAGCGTGGGCTGAGGCTCTATTTCAGCCGTATGCGTTCAAGTAACAAGCAGCTACGTCATAATACGCCGGCATTCTTCTCATTGGCCTCTCTAGAATTGCACCTATGCTGTGCGTAAGCACCTAGAACTTCTAATTTATGGCTTCCAGCTCACTGTACCTCCAAGAGTGAGCGCGAGGGCGAGCAACCATACAGTTTTTACTTATTTAGAATTACGTTGGTTATTGCCCAATAGTAATGAAATTCATATGTTTCTGCACTGTTTCCTTTGATACACATTTGGCGCTAAGTTCCAGTAGCGTAGCTACGTTGGCTGCTGTAGGCTGACTTCTCACTCCTTTCCAGAACAGCCCAACGACAGCCCTGAGGACGCATCATCCAAACAAGGTAAAAAAAGAGGGAGTCTTCATTAGTTTCGCACGTGCACTCTCAGCACGGTAACCTTTACATTATTTTATAGGTACACAAAAATGTCAAAATATGTTCCTTTACTAAAGGTTAAAACAGTTTAACCTTTATAAAGGAGCATATATTCACATTTTTTGTACCTATAAAATAAACTAAAGGTTACCGTGATAAGAGTGTATAGTTGTGTCACACCTGTTAATGGAAGTTGCATTCGTAACTATACCAAAACTTAGGACAGTATGAATCAAATAGACGGCAAAATTCAGCTAGTCGTTACCACTGCAACCAGGGATGCTTCGTTTATTGGAGTATCTTCATGCAGCGCAAGCTGAACTTTGACCTCATGGCACAATAACGAGTGCACTTTGGCGCCATTTCCCTTTCAACATTCGTGTTCCAAGTTGTGACTGTGGGGACGGCCGGGGGAATTGTCAATTTACTTTCCTTTATGGTTTAACGCTGTTTATTACTTAGATATATAATCGCAGCCGACAGACACAAAGATGCCTCTACAGGGAGCAGCCAACGTACTAAAGAAGACATTTTAACTCGGTTACACTCTAAAACAATAGTAAACTCACACATTTTATCAACAGTAGATGCCTCTCTGGTCGTAACGGTGTTTCGTGAAAGAAATTTTTAGGTGAAAACCGATTCGCATGGAGTGTCAGGATCAGCATAAAATCGGTTGTGCGTTCCTGCTTAACACGCGGCATTCTCACGAGCTGTGCATTATGTGGTAACAGGGACATATCAACAGGCAAATTATAGGTGTAATTGGTATAAATGTGTGGATGCTGTGCGATATTTTTTTTCGCTTGTTAAACGCTTTCTGGAGAACCCTATAAAATGAATAATCTAAAATCTATTAGGGTAATCAAAACACACATGCGCCTCTAATTTTTAATCAGCTCCTCATAGGTGACATTTCTCTAAGCACTTTGCAAGCGAATGGCCTCGAGTATCGAGAAACATGCAAGCCGGTTACATTGAAGCAAGTCAGTGTACAGTAAGCGGTACAATACAGTCGCAAATAACAAATGTAATGATAAGAAAGAGCAGAGTATCCTACTGAGAAATATAAAATACGTTGAGCGACATAAGCCCTATCTGCTGCAGATATGGAAAAGGACACGTCCCGAAACGTGAAGTATTGAATATATACGGCAGTTTTGTTGGGCGAAGAATGAGGTGTACAGCTTTGCAAATGTTGTGTCGAAGGTACCTACTAGGAACAAGTATCAGACCTCACGTCATGTGAACATGAAGAGTGGGTGGCATCAAACTATCTGCCCTTCACACTGGGAAGTAGGCTTCACCATCATCGTCATCTTTGCAGTCTTCCCTAATAACACTGCAAGGTTGGCTGCGGTTCCAGTTTAATCACAGAAAACGGTTTCGGTTTAAGATTGTACGAGGGCAAGCGTTAGACAGAAGCACCTGTTTGGTCTAACCTGCGACTTTTCAATTCGCGAACATCACTACCTTTAGTTCTAAGCATATCTTTGTGTCACTCGATGTGAATTGTGTAATAGTCGGGTGCTTCAAAACTAGTACGGCTGTGAAGCAGCACAGCCAGAAGTATGCTGTTTGCCTAGGTATTGGTTAAAGCGTATTTTTAAAGCTGCACGTAGCTCACTCATAATGATAGAATTCATGATCAGCCACAGCATATCCAGAAGTTTCTCGATGGCCAGTGCAACACGGATGAAATCATAGCCACGGTAGGAGGAAGCAGATCGGCATGCCGGTTGCCTCCATGGATTCTACTTTGGTGGTGTTTTTCCACTTTTCTTACGTTTAAAACAACGAGGTATCCGTACTCTAAGAGCGAATATGGTTGACCAGGTATATTTTGGAATAAAAAACTACAGGTACATGTCATTTCTTTGTTAAATGTGTGATAGCAAGCCTCTACGATCTCTGCACAGTACGTTTCTAAGGGTCCCAAATGTACAGGACAGCGTCTTAAACGCACTCTCAACATGGCTTCGCGGTCATTGTGCAAAGCTTTGCCGCGACCCCAGATTTTCTTGTAGAACCAGGTAAACAGGTACTCCAACTCATTTCCCTGGTATTTTTAATTCCTGCTGCCTAGCGACTGAAGCAAAGCCTTTTGAAACCATGCAACTGATGTTCACGGAAGGACCTTGCAGTGTGTTTTTTGTCAAGTCTTTGACAGAGAACAGTCAAACCGGTAAGATACCTAACAGCGAAGTGAAAACCACTGAACAGGTATTTCAAGGGGACTGGAAACACAATCTTAATCATAATTTTTATATTTAGGACAATTCACGATTGCAGGAAAATGACCTTTCAATCATTTTCTCAAGTCCTCGAGAAGCGTCTATAAAATCAGTATTAACAACAAATTTTTCAGGAAATAATGTTTAGAATAGTCAATTTAGAAATTTCAAATCAGTTCACTATGGCATACTTCAAAAAGATGTATTTTATGCGTTTACTTATCATAAATGTTTTCAATTATATGCCAGTACTAGAATGCCACGAAACTCTCGAGCAGTTCTACAACGCCCGTTGTCAATTAACTGGCAGGATTGTTGCACCGCTCTTGAAGCTTTTTATTAAGTAACTTTTGCATGAAACATTGCATCTAGATGTCCTGCATAGAACTTTTGTAGAAAGATATGCGCAAAGCAATCGGACAAGTACTTTATTGAAATGTTGTTCCACTGACTGCACTCGACGTAGCATGCCGATTTGAACGCCGTACGTTTTTGTTGGATAGTTTCTTTGGCAGCAGCTTAAGTACGGCTGTAATGTTTAATAGATTAAATTAGTGGGGTTTAACGTCCCAAAACCACGATCTGGTTATGAGAGACGCCGTGGTGGAGGGCTCCGGAAATTTCGACCACCTCAGGTTCTTTGACGTGCACTGACATCGCACAGCACACAACCCTCAACATTTCGCCTAAATCGGAATGCAGCCGCCGCGGCCGGGATTCGATCCGGGGACTCTCGGACCAGCAGCCGATTACCATAGCCACTAGACCACCATGGCGGGGCTGCTGTAAAGTTTAAGGACACTGCAAATAACTAGAATCATTTTGGTTATAAACCCTGCTTGCCTGGCTATTTATCGATATTTATCTTTATATAGAAATAGTAAACATCAGAGACCAGTGTAAGGAACTGATGTGCCTGAAGTAAGGCTAACCTTTCACGATGGTGGCACCTCGTGATACGTACTTCTTACTCCGTACTCGCCAGTCATCTCCTGATGAGAGAGGGGTAGAAAAATAACACGTAAAAACGGGCAAATAAAGTCGAACATACAGAATTATTAGTTAAGGCTCCAACCAGAGCACTTATTTACGAAAAAAATAACTTACCTAAACGGGGAGGGGGGCAATTAATAAAGGTTAAATAAAATGAAGGTCAGTGCGCACCGCATTGGAAATGCCTGAATTAACGAAGAATATGGGGTCATGAGACGCACGTAAGATAATGTAAACAAAGAATCAAAGCAAGCAGAAAGAAAAGGAGGCAAGTAACAATCAAAGCAAGTGTGCCTCATACCCGTATTTAATATGTGGTTACGAAGCAGTCTGCCCAAAGTTAATTCTACACGCTCAACTAACAGTCCTCCTTAGTCAACGGAAAGTGCACGAAACACTAGGGTCTAGCGGCACACATGACAGGTACTTGAGAACGAAGGTTGCCCTGCGAGTAGGGTTGTGCGAACAGCGAATCTTTCGTATATCAGTCGAATACGAATGTCGAGCTTCGGAAGTTAATTATGGAAACAGAAATGCGTCCCCAGTAGTGAAGTGTTATTTAAAAGAATTTTGCTAAGAAGATAAGGATGTTTAATGCACAATTTTTAACAGCCAGGCTGATTGTCCAGACTATACCTTAGATTGTTGGATTATTGAAAAAGTATTAACATAAAGCGATTTATAGCTAATGGGAAAGCCATTCACGAAAGAATATATATTGTTCCACATAGGCAGGCCTATGTAATGCTGGTCGAATAGGCACTGGAGAAGGAAGCGGCTGCGAATGGCACACCAGGACGAATTCGCTGCCTGTGAAAGGGGTGCAGAACACCGGCATGATCACATGAGCGCAAACACAACTACTGAGCACGTAGTAGTAGGTGTACTTATCGTGATAGCGAGCACAGGCGGTCACAAGTTGTATGTATTCGCGCGTTTGTGGTTTTGGCCGCCGTTAAGGCTCTACGCAATGCCAATATTTGCCCTTACAGGAAACACCGGTCTAGGCAACAAGCGCCAACAGGGAAGATGAGTATTTTTTGGAAACATCGCTGGATAGCATATTCAGTTATCCGAATATTCTAACCACGAGCACTCAAAAATTTGGAATACCCCAAATCGAAACGAATAAAAATGCAGCAACAGCAATAGTGGACAAATATTCGAAAAAATCCAATATTTCAATGCCCCTACTCAGAATTTCTTTCAAACAGCCAAGCTGTTCTATTTGGGCCTTTCTCTGTCTGATGTCACGGGATTCTGTATGATAGTACGCCGATTTCCAAAGCAGTGCATCGTGTGAGCTGTATAAAACTTGAGGCGCTGGGGGAGCTCAATGTTGCTGGCTCAACTTCCTCTGCTACGGTTGAATTTCAATAACGCGAAATGGAAAGAAAGTAGGGGGTATGTCGATACATTGATGTGCCTCTTTATAAACTAAACCTTCACATTAATCCAACGTACTCCATGACGGTAGTAGACCAGGCAGGTTAATCTAAGGAAAGGAGGAAAGGAAGATAGAAATAAAGAAAGAAGAATACATGGCCTGTTTAGAACGAGCATTTCAGTACGACTAAGAAAGTTTTGCTGTGCGACTATGCCACAACGTAGTATGGGCAGTGGTCTTTTGTTTAAAAATAAAGGCTAAAGTCTTTTGAAGAAGAAATATGCTCATGATTTGGGGTGATTAAGGGATTTTAGAAACTGAATGAGTTGTCGCAAATCGGTTTCGCATGAGTACTGAATCAGCAAGAAAGACTGGTGCGTCGGAACTTTTGGATTGGCGACAATTGTCCTTATATGCGTCTCAAGAAGTAGAGCACTTAAAGAGGGGGAGATGAGAGGCGATATTAAAGAGGCCCACGAAAACATTGCAAAAGTATTCAAAATATGGCTGGAGCCAACTCCTCAGGACAAGGGAACAGACCAAGTAGCAATGCACAATTGTAGTTACTCGTCCTATGATTGTTAAACTATACCCTTTTTGATGCTTCGGCTGAAAAGAAATGAAAAAGTTTGCGCAAAGTCGCACAAGGCTTGAAAACAGCAAAGCTGGTAGAACTTCAGTTCACCAAGGTTGAGGATTCAGCATAGTGGTGACGTTTCCCTCCACTTCTCTCACCTCCACACTTCCCCTTCAATTTTCCATTCCTTGCTACACTGTACTGTGCAAGACTACGCTATGCTCTCTAGCCTTTCCTCTCCCCCTTTCCCTCCTCTCACTTTTCCTCGGCCTACTTCCCTTTCCGAATCCTTACTACACTATGCAGTACAAGTCTGCTACGCCCTACCCTCTCCTTTCCTCTCCATCTTCTACCCGCCTGCTCACCCTCACTTGCTTTTCCCACACCTTCCTATACTATACTAGCCGTTACCTAGTACTGGGATCATAGCATGAGCACAAGACGTGCGCGCAATGCATAAAAATGCATGCGCATTGATATCAGGAATAATAACTTTATGCAGGTTTGTCACGGTTTAACTAATAAGAGCTTGGCTGTTAAAAACAGTGAACAGCTGGATGGATTCCTCAGGATTTCCTTTCGATGGTTCTAGGTCCACAGAGGATTATACACCTGTGCTGAACATAGAAAATTATAGAAAAGCCCGTGGGATGCTATTTTCGCCCGAACGTGGTGAAAATAGCTGTGGCGCACACGTGGATGTATGACAAATGAAAAATTAGGCGCCATTTCTCTTTAGGAATTCGCTACCAGCGAAGCTGCAGCGGCAGCATTTCAGAAGCTTTGTGCAGGTCGCGCAGAATCGCGCAACTTCCTACACCAAACTTCAGTTTTTGTTTGCGAAGAGTCTCCCGTAGGGTCGCACGACGCCATTCCAAAATATGTAAACAAACGTCCACAGTTATTAGAGAGCGCCTCAAAAAAGAAAACGCAGAAAAAATCGCCGTGCTCGGCTGATCCGGAAATGACGACACCGTATAGTTGGAGTTCCTACAGAATTCGGCTCTACGAGACGAATCAACGCGCAGCAAGTTGCCCCAAATCGCCCAGTGGAACATGCGAACTTGCTCGGGATCCGCCAGTGGAATTCAAATTCTCGGCCGCGGAGCAAAAAAGCTTGCTCCAGATCCGCCAGTGCAATTCACTAAAAGTTGGTGATCTACTCAAAGGGATTGCTAAGGACGAGTATAATTTCCTCATTGAAATGGATAACTAGAGCTCTCTGCCCGATATCATACGACACTGCCGGACCTTCCAAACGTCAAAGGTACGCATTATAACAACCAAATTCGGTCGTTTAGACAGCGTAACTACGGTGGTAACTGTGGACATAGGCTCAACGATCAGTATTTTGGGGAGTCCCGTATAGCGCATACTGGAACAATGAAGGCCTCGACAACTCGAAGCGCTCACAAAGATTTCACGATAATGTCCTTCCCAATGCTAAAGAAACGGCCTTTCCTATATTATTTGAAGGGAAATACAAGACTTATTTGCGCACCGGCTTATAAGTAATGTGTACCACCACACAAACTTATGAGAGGATGCTGGAATAGGCATATTCGCTTATGATCTTCACTGGCTATTCTCGTTTCGACTCCCCGACCTTATTCCTATTTTCATCACCTGGGTGTAGGCAGCGGTGTTCGCAATAAAACCATTCAAAGAGGTTCGGCAGCAGTTATGATTACACATTTTCTACCGCTATCTCCAATACTATGATCGTTAAGAAATTAGACACTCATCAAACAGTTTCAATATACAATCGTCCCACTTTTCAATCGGTATTATGTGCCTAATTATTTTCTGTCGTTCATTATTTTGTATGAATGTTTCAATACAACTATCTTTCAAAGATGAACAGATTGCTAAGAACGATGTACAACAGCAAAGGTCGCAGGAGCTAACGTTTCGACAAGTGGACTCGTCGAAACATTGGCTCCTGCGACATTGCTTGTTCTACATCGTTTTTAGCGCCCTGTTGATCGATTCACGCCTCCGTCTTCCCCTGAGCTTTCCTTCTATCTGTCAAAGAAGCATTTTGTAATAGCCTAACCACCCGCCTTAGGTATAGGAACCATGCAATGTTTGCAGACAGTTTGTGTTCAGTGAGAAAATAAATATGAAACTTGAAAATAAAAACAATCCATCTACTAGGTTACCAAGGTAGTGAGGTCTATAACTAGATGAAAAGGTAGACTCATAAGCCCCATAAACTTTAGTATCTTTGTTGATTATTTAGTATCTATTTTGTAGGAAATGACTTTGGTACCATTGTTTAAGTACAAAATTTTCACTTATAAAGGAATCTTGACCCATTACCATTAGATTGATAAACACTATCAAAACCTAAGATTTGCATAACTTAGCAGTAGTTGCATCTCTTCAATTAGAGGTTTCTTACGGCAACTTTATACTCTTGCATTCGGAAGTTACACATTTACTTAAGGAAAGGCGAGTTCACAATGAATGTTCTGGAATAAAATCAGGAGAAATGGTAACTTCTTTTATTCTGTCGCATATACTCCTGTCAAGATAAAGCGCTTTTTGAAGCAGACGGGAATACAAGTACACGTCATTGTATTTTTTTTGGTACCACCTCACTAGCTTACAATCTCTCCCATCTTAATTTGTCTATTTAAGTGAGATGAGACTACCATGTTCCATGTTTCGACCTCCTTTCTTCTTTGGCAAAATTATTTTGAGCTGAATTTCAACCTCAGTGTCTTAGTTTCGACATGTTTTCTCGACCCTTGAATGCCCTTGATACTTTAACATTAGTAGACTGACTATTGGATCCTTTAGTGATTTTTATGTGGATTACGTCGCAAACCACGACATGAATATAAGAGACACCGTAGCAAACGGCTCCGGAAAATTCCACCAGATGGGGTTGTTTAACAAGCCCACCTGGCCACAGCGTACGCGGACATTAGGTATTCGCCGCCGTCCGGAGGCGAACCATGCTCAATCGTGTGTGCTAGTGCAATGCCCTACATGTCAGCGTATCATCTGCCATTACCGGCCACCTTTCTCTGTCGCTTTCTCCTGTTCCTTATACTAGTCCCCATTCCCTTAACCCGCGCAGGCTAGACAACCGGATACTCTCTGGTTAACCACCCTGACTTTGTTTAATTCCTCCTCCTCCTCCTAATGGAACGTTATTTTATACTTCTTCGAGCCATTACTGAACTATTATCTTTCTGATTCCATTCTCTTGCCCATTTCTGTTGGGAGAAAGCGCCGCAAAATCTAGTACTTCGTCATGATTATTTACTCGTTGAAGGAAATTGAAGGTAAATGATAACTTCCGTCACAGCACTCATGCAATAACTATTGTCAGCACTGCATATATATTAAATTGTTGCTTTCGTTTAGGGCCTGGACACGACATATGTAAACATAGTTGTCAGTGCCGAGTAACAGTGCCCTCTCTTTCAGGTTGTATTTCGTGTCGACATATCTTATTTGAAGTTTTAAATTTGTAATGACCATGTGGCGTAATATATAATCAGTGATTCAACCCGCAATGGTTCCATGCTGCCATTCGAGCCAATGACGGTCGGAAATAAAAGTAATGAGCACACTATTTCGCAACATTAAATAATTAACTGCTTTCACACTCTTACGATGTTGCTCCGGTGAATCATGCTTACGCTGCTAACCATGAAGATGAACAGCTGGTTCAAAAGCGCTAAGAAATAAGGGGGCTAGGGTACATGGATAAACAAACGTGTAAAAAATGAGAATTTTAATGTCAAGGGAATTCTTTATTTACACGGTGAACATCTTTTTGATATACAATCAGAGATTTGCGCTGATGAAAGTTTGGGCTTTCGTGTCATTTCAGGGTGCCAACTCTACCTGAAAGGTGGTGCCGGTTCTAAAGGTCCATTGAAAAACTGCGAGGATTATTACAATGCGCACTGTGTAACCAAAACCACTATCTACAAAGCTACGTGCAGAAGCGAAGTCATACAAGCACACAGGGAGCTCAGAAGAATATCACTGAAAACCTAGAAGTGTGAATGAGTGGGAAGTTGGGCGTTTTAAAATAAAGTGAGTCATTTCGGGTAAACGTCCAACTGTCATGGGAAATCCTATATTTTTGACAAGACGAACCATAAAACATCGATCTTTACTATATCGCCGTCGTAGGGTATCTTCCCTATATAATCCTAGAAATTTATGAGAGGCAAAAAACCCTCTTTTATCTACCATGCATTACATAAACAACCAAGATCATTGTTGGGGGATCACTAACCAGTACTACAAGATTCAACACCGTGAATTTAAGTGCATCATGAATATTACTAAGGAAACAATTTGTTCTCTTTCTCATCTTACCTAGCCGCCGACGAGATATGTTGCGTTGCTCAGAGGCGGGCATGTACAGGTAAGTAATCGAAATGAGGGAGAAAAAAGGTACGGGGCAGCATTGGTTGGAAAAACTTCACTGTAGGATAAAGAGCATGTGCCTGGAGTAAATCCTCATAATTTTCACTCTTGGCCAATCCCCCTATCGTGGCCATGTGTAAGATTTGAGGACACAAAAAAGACAAAATTGTGCAGGGATAAGAGATAACAAGGTAGTTGGAAGGGAAAGAAAGCTTTTCCTTATGGTATGAGGTGTGATGTTTAATGTTAGCCTGCGTTCTTCCACCTACCTAGCATGATATTCGAACAAGCATAAATGAAAACACTGTTGAGTGTTTAACATGGCAGCACGCACTCATGAAGGGTAGGCGTATAAGTGAGCCTGCAGCACTCTGTAGTAGCTGGGCGGTACGGTGTAGGCATGCTATGCTCAACGTCGCGGGATTAATTAGCCGCCATGGTGACCGCACTTCGTGTGGGCGAAATGCAAAAAAGGCGCTAGATCGCTCGGTCATGAGAATCGGTATAACGCAAAAGTGAAATCTGTCCTTGCAAAGCTGTGCAATGCATAAGCGGCAATGTGGCGAATGGTGGGGTGGGAGATGAGTTGGCACCCTGGACTTGCAACACGGTGCATGTAGACAACCTAAGGAGCACCTCGCCACAGCACAGGGGTCATCGGCAGTTGCACTGAAGCGACAGTTGTCAAACGACTCACATTGCTTAGGAGACTCTGAAGCTAACACTGAACCCACCAGTGCCTTGCGTAAACCTGCCAGGTGCGTCCACAAACCAGGTGCGTCCGCAAACGTGACACCTTGCAAGTGAAACCGAACGGTTTGTGAACGGATCGTTTCGTGAACAAATAGCCCAGTGCAGCAAAAGTCGCATCATTTGCTTCTCGATGGCCGCCTTTGTGTTCCTGGAGCAGTGCGTGTCGTAACTCAACACACCTTGCCACACAAGACAAATTTTGTAGGAATCGCAGTTCTACTTTCGGCCGGGAATGCGGCCTCACGACGCCGCCGTACCCAAATATCCGCGGTGACTAAGGCGCGAAGACTGCCGAAGCGCTGACTGCCGGTGCGCACTAGCACGATAATTTGCTGCACTCTATCGTCCGTAAATGGCGGTACCATTGCAGCAGACCTAAGCGTACCAAAAGTGCAGAGGAATGGAAGAAATTTTAATTTAAGAGTAATTTCGCTTCCTAAACACTGTTTCACGGGAGCTCAGGTAGAAGGAAACTGTAAAGCGCTGAAATGAAGATATAAGGCCAGTCTGTGGCCTATGTCCCTTATGTGGGGATGGTGTATTGGTAAAGCTTTCAGCTCCTATCGTCGCATCGCGGTCGTATGTTTGTTCGAGTCCGAGAGGGAAACGTAGTTTTTCATCGTAAATGGGTATTTATTTTTTTAGACATCCACTCCCGTTAGGGAAGTACGTCACTGATTTATTGGTGGACCTCGGCATAAAGCACTTTCTTGTTAAAGAACAAAGAAGCACGTACATAGCCCGTGTACATAGCTTTACGTGTAAGGTGAAGAACCTCAGATGGCCAAGGATTCTCCGGAGCTCTCCATTACGGGTCACGTATCATGACCATGCGGTGATTTCGGCACGTAAAGCCCCGTCAGTTATTCCTACTAGAAAGCTAGCACTGCCCACGCAAGTTGGTGGCTTTGAAATGTTGGTCTGTAGGAAGCTGCTGAATAAAGCCCGAGGCAGCATTTAAAGGGTCTTACTAATGCACGCTTGTGGGCACCTACCCCGTTCATGAACTTGAACATATTTGTTCTTCTCTTTCTTCCACAACAGCGCGAGGAACACAGTCTGCTTCTGTCCGTGCTGCTGACAGTAATCGTCGCTTTCACGTGGGACTGCCAGGGAGAGTCTTAAGGATTCGACAGAAGAGGCGCACTTATAATGGCCGCATTTTTGATGTAGGTGAAAATACCAGAAGGCCGTGTACTGTTCATTCTCTGTTTAGTTCACAAGAACCTCAGGTGGTCAAAAAACATGTCCAAGTGCACGTTACGTTTTAATTTCCGAAAGAGCTACGTGTGCAAAGAGTCTCATTGTCTTGCTGAAAAAAATGAAACCTGCTTGAGTGCAAAGTCAAAGCCGTGTCACCAATCACGACCATTATGGGGAGACAAAAGATTCGATATTACTAAACATTATTTTATGGAGCGTAGGCAGTTCCCATTGCCACACCCAAAGCTGAACAGGACTTAAGCAGTTACACTGAGATTACTTCAAACAGGGACATATCCGACCCCATATATTATGAACAAAATTCACCCAGCCTTACAATTAGAAGTAAAATGCCGTACTTGTAACCACATCATTGGTACCAGACACATGCTGGCGGGGTGCCCCGCGACTCTCACCAACCCTGATGAAGAATGGGAAAAGTGGACTAGACTCACAAGGAGCAAGTCACAGCAGGATCAACAACGGGCAGTCCAGAAGGTCCAAGATCAAGCCACCCAGCTTGGTCTGGTGGTGGCAACGTGGACGCGGCCCACTTCGGCCTAGGAAGGTCGAGCTTCAGGACCAATATTCAATAAAGTTTCTCTCTCTCTCGTGAGTGCAAAGATCCTTTTAAAATCAAAGATTTTACAGAGGTATTGTAATCGGTCCGCAATAAGTCTATAAACAGAATGCACTCGCATTCTTAGTAGACTATACGTATCTTTTCTGCTCCTTACCTCCGGAAACATTGCTAAAATGAACTGAGAATTGATTGATAACTGTAGCATTCAAGAACTCTGCTGGCAAACATGTCTGGAGAATCGGTCAAAGATGCCTGGTCATGCACTGCAGTACGTGCGTATGCGAGCCTGAATTTGAAGAAGCTAGTGCGGTCGGCAACAATAAAGAAATGGTAGTACGTGAAATAACCGAGATTGAGATGATAGATTGTTCCGGCAACCGTTGGGGTAGTACGCCATCTTTAAGCTATCTGGGATGGAGCAGCGTGTCTTAGTGCTAATGTCAAACAGTGTAGACCGATGCCCGTGCCACACGCGCACTCACTTCATTCTTTCTTGTACGTAAGCATTTGTTGATAGTTAGCATTTGTATTGCCTAGCTCCATTCATCCCATTCTTCGTGCGCGTCCGTGCTCGTTCGATTAATAGCATGAAGCCCACGTTGTTCTTCTAGAACCGTTAGAACTCTTCTAGAAACCTTATGTAGGGCTGTTCGCTTTTTAAATGCGAAGCATTTCTTAGCGAACTTCGGCGAGTTTGAGACTATCTATCTATCTATCTATCTATCTATCTATCTATCTATCTATCTATCTATCTATCTATCTATCTATCTATCTATCCGCCTACGATTTTGTGCTCTCCTGGCCGTTTCGCTAATGGGATGTTTACGAAAATTGGTATGCCAGAACATGACTACATGAACATGCATACATGACAGGTCATAAGATGAAAATCATGATATGCATGTCATGAGTGGCATGATTTACATGCCACGGTCTTGGTGTTCTCCTGGCCGTTTCGCTAATGGGATGTATGCGAAAATTGGGATGGCACAACATGAGTGCCTGACGAACATAACTGGCAGGTGATAACATGAAAATCATGATACGCATGTCATGAGTGGCATGATTTACATGCCACGATCGTAGTGCTTTCCTGGCCGTCTCGTTAAGGGGATGTATGTGAAAATTGGTATGGCACAACATGACTGCCGGACGAACATAAATGGCAGGTCATAACATGAAAATCATGACATGCATGTCATGAGCGACATGATTTACCTGCCATGGTCTTGGTGCTCTCCTGGTCGTTTCTTTAATGGGATGTATACGAAAATTGGCATGCCACAACATGACTACATGCGAACATAAATGACAGGTCATAACATGAAAATCGTGACATGCATGTCATGAGCGACATGATTTACATGCCGCGGTCTTGGTGCTCTCCTGGTCGTTTCGCTAATGGACAGTTTAAGGGGTGGTATGCCACAACATGACTGCATGACGAACATAAATGACAGGACATAACATGAAAAGCATGACATGCGTGTCATAAGCTGCATGATTTACACGTCACGGTCTTGGTGCTCTCCTGGTCGTTTCGTTACTGGGATGTATACGAAAATTGGTATGCCACAACATGACTGCACGACGAACATAAATGACATGTCATAACATGAAAATCGTGACATGCATGTCATGATCGACATGCTTTACATAGCACGCGTTTCGTTAATGGGACATATGCGGAAATTGGCATGCCCCAACATGACTGCACCACGAACGTAAATGACAGGTAATAACATGAAAATCATGATACGCATGTCATGAGCGACATGATTTACATGCCACAGTCTTGGTGCTCTCTTGGCCGTTTCGTAAGTGCGATGCACAGGAAAATTGGTATACAACAACATGACACCATGCGAACATAAATGACAGGTCATAATATGAAAAGGATGACATGCATGTCATGGGCGGTATGATTTACACGCCACGCGTTTCGTTAATGGGAGGTATACCAAAATTGCTATGGCACAACACGACAGCACGACGAACGTAAATGACAGGTCATAACATTAGAATCATGACACGCGTGTCATGAGCAGCATGCTTCACGTGCCACAGCCTTGGTGCTCATGCGGCCGTTTCGTTAATGGAATATATACGAAAATTGCTATGCACAACACGACTGCATGACTATCATAAATGACAGGTCATAACATGAAAATTATGACATGCATTTCATGATTTTCATGTTATATGTGACGATCGGCATCATTTACATGCCATGGTCCTGGCGCTATACTGCCGTTTCGTTAATGGGATGTATACGAAAATTGGTTTGGCACAACATGACTGCATGACGATCATATATGACAGGTCATAACATGAAAATCGTGACATGCATGTCATGAGCGGCATGACCTACATGCCACTCGTTTCGTTAATGGGATGTATACCTAAATTGCCGTGGCACAGCACGACTGCATGACGAACGTAAATGACAGGTCATAACGTTAGAATCATGACATGCGTGTATGAGCGGCACGGTTTACATGCCAGTCATGGTGCTCTTGCGGCCGTTTCGTTGACTTAATATGCACCAAACTCGGTATAGCGAGACAACAATGCAAATCCATTTTACGTTCCTGATGCGTGCTTCGCATTTCCTTGATTCCCACTGCACGTGAGATCTGCCAATTTTTTAAGAGACTTTTCTTTGAAACTTTCTTGGGGGCCACAAAACGTCAAGCTAGCCATCCGCTCTTGTTTTATGTTGTTAGCGGCTAGCTTCATAGAAATGCCAACGATTACTTTCACGGGTCGGCTGCGTGAGAGCAGGGCTGCGTTGCCGCGCAGGGCTTCGACATTTTTCAGCGTCCCCGGCACGTTGGATGTAGCTGCGAATATGTCTACATATGTCCAATGTAACTGTAAAGGGTGCGGTTTAAAATGCAACTCCGGCGATTTGTCAGTGTCCATTGATATCAGTAAAATTTTCGGTATTATCCTCGGTACTGTAATACTATATTCCAAGTCAATTGGATGTAGGTTATTCAGTTTTCCTGTAAATAAATTTCAAAAATTCTTTGCGGATTCTTACGTGGGCTACACTGCGTATTTGACGTCATCACCTCCGTGCTGCGTACCGGAGCAAGTGGGCCTTCAATAGCCAAACGGCCATACTTGAGAGCCCAAATCGTCGCTTTTAAGACCACAAAAGCTGACATAACTCAATATGTCATCGGATGACGTCGGCACTGTCATTTCGTATGTGCAAGTTTGATATTTCTACTGACGGGAAGGTTGTGACGTCACCACACACGCACCCCGAAAGATCTACCAGTTTCGGTATCGGTTTGAAGACAACTTTCCGTTGTCTATTTAAAATTATTGGTTAGTTTTTGAGCAAGCTTGACCACCCTGGCAGTTACAGCACTATCGGTGCCATTGGAAAACATAGATATCTGGACATGGTGAAAAAAAAACCGCCGGAGTTGCCCTTTAAGCACCTGTTGGTATACTTTCATAAAGTATAGCGATGATCCCTCTGTTATAAGAATCGGTAAAATCGGTATTATCCCTGTTAAGTGAATGCAGTTTCACTGTTTCTTCGGGCCTCCTCGATGTTTTTTGTGTGTATCGCCAGAAAATGAAAATAAACTGAATTGAATTGAAGTGAAACATGTCTGCGCACATAATCCCGATACCTGCGAACATATTTATTGAGAGTATTGGCAATATTTGCAATAGAAACAGTTTTGTCCTAATGTCGGCGTAGCAGGATAATAATATCTAACAGAACAGTGCGCGAAGGGAGCCAATCTTCTTGGTGGGAAGGAAAGAGATGAAAGAAATTATGTCCGCTTACACGCCCGTGAAATCAGTGTAAAGAGCGCAGCTGGCAGACAAATGTCCGCAAATTGCGGATGTAAAATGGCATTCTTCGTCTTTTTTCAATTTCTTTGTTCTTTCAGCTTTCTTCCTTGTTTACCTCTACTTAGATCTTTCACCTTTCTTTCCTTCTTTATCTCTACTCCCTTAGCCTCTACTTCACACACTTTTCTCCGGCAATTCTCTTTCCCACCTTTTGGTATACTATACTGCACAAGGTTATGCTATGGTCTAATCTCTCATCACCTGCTTTCCTACTTCCCACCTTTACATCAGTCTTCACTCACACTTGCAGTTGCCACCCACTTGGTGTATAATGCTACGCACGCTTATGTGATTTAGGAGCTGCTCTAAAAATACCAGTTTTCATGGCGCATACGTGCCATAGTTTTTTCAAACGACGCATCGACACAACTCAAGTTTAAAGAGCTGCGCTTCGAAAGCAAGCAAGTTAGCGCGGAGTCCTTACTGAAAAGATGCATGTGAAACTCCCAGGCTCTACCATGTGGAGCTAACTATCGAACTGCGTACCGACGAAGCGAAAGAATATGGAAGGGGGGGGGGGGCAGACGTTTTCCATGTAGTGTTCGGTATTGTGTTGGGCCTGATATTCAGACCATAGAACTCAGATCTCCCGAAGAGAAAGCAGAAGACAAGGAAACACAAGTGACGAATAGACACATTCGGCAGATAGCAGGCAAACACTTGGAGTATAGAAAAAAAAATCCACGCATATCCACGGAGTGCATGGTGATGAGTGGGCGAAGCTCCGGAGGTTCATCGGTAAAAACCGTGAATCTTCCGTGAATCTTGCCCAGTACATCATCAAAGACGTGACAAAAACTGTGTGTATATATACAAGAAATTTTGTATTCGTGAGCCGCGATTTTCCGTTTTCGTACTGGAGCCGTATTTTCTTCGTTGGTCGTGAGCCGTGGTGGTTCCCGTTTACATAGGCCGTGGCTTCCGTTGCCCCTTCATGATAACGGCTTTATGGTCGGTGAAGTGGAGGGATAGGGGTTCTGGGATGGGTCGTAGAGGGAAGTTTGCAAAGACGAGTCGATGCAGGTTCCTCGGATGGTTGTGGGTTGCATGTGGTCGAACGACATGCATGCGAGACCATATCGCGATGCCATATGTTGTATGAGCCAACTATTTTCTGTGGAGTCAGCGTTAGTCACCCACCAGTACAAACGCTTCGTTCTTGTACTTGTTTGTATAGTCTCGTAAGGCGGTGTTTATGACTGACGGACAGACAAACAGACAGACAGACAGACAAACACAGACAGACGGACAGACAGACGGACCGACGGGAGCTTCGCCCCACTCATCATCATTCACTCCGTGGATATGTTGTGAATCCGCAGCCGCCATCTAGTACTCTCCTAACACACTAGAGCACGCAGCGAGCGCCTCCGCGCCATCTATTGATCAATTCACGTACTAGCTAAGCAGCACCGCAGCGTCATCTCGTGATCATTCTGAGACCTAGAGGTGGCTACGACGACGACGACGATGCCGGACTAGCCTATGCCCTAAGGAGCTTCGCCCCTAAAAGGAGCAAGGAGCCTAGGAAGCACCTGATGGAGAACCGAAGACAGGCACAGGCGTCGTCAGGTCCTTGCGTGGAAGCACACTACCACCGCCTGTTTGCTCAGTCGGCCTCGCTACCTGGTGCCTGGCGCTCTTTCAGGCGGTAGCAGTACATGGCATTTCGATCGGGACGAACACGTACATTGCACGTTTCAACGGCTGTCCACTACCACACTGGATCACCCTACTCCTTCGTTCGTGCCTCTCTGCACATGCCAGGCTCGTCTGTACCAGCGCTGCGCGAACAATTGCACGCC
>JABSTT010003969.1:0-25225 GCA_013339685.2 Hyalomma asiaticum | reverse complement strand
CACATGCCAGGCTCGTCTGTACCAGCGCTGCGCGAACAATTGCACGCCTCAATAAACAGGACCAAACAAACAAACAAACGAACAAACAAACCACCCGCGTACTTAGAGTTAGGTGCACGTTAAAGGACTTCAGGTGGTTAAAATTACTGCAGGGACCTCCACTGTAGGGCGTGCCTTACAATCCTGGCTGGTTTGGCATGTAAAACTCCATAGACAATCATCATCATTATTAAAAATTACTGAATGCACTGACAAGTTTTCTGTATCTAAATGAATAGCAAGAGCATCGTCGAGACGCATTTACGACACGCAACGCTACCCTTGGCGGATTCGCAAGCTGAGAAAGTTGATACTGAGTGCTTGCGTACAGAAACATGGACAGCCACCGTCATAAATGCAGTCACATGCACTGTGCAAGTCATAAATATGCCAACGTGAGTATTTTTCACTATACGATGTTCTCTGTGAAAGCAGCGAGCAGGTAATATCTTCGTTTTGAAGGTTAAGCTTTTCGTGACAGGTGGGCGGTCATCTCGTTTGAATACCAAGAGTTCTGAAGGAGCATTCACGTTAAGTTTCCCCCTTTACAACAGATTACGATAAAACAGGCATATTTGAAAGATAGTAACCTAAAGCGTACTATAGGGCCTGGGGAATGAATACTTCAACACTGTACAGGGTGCCACAATGCCGCCAGATGTCGCGATATTGTCATATTGATGCAGGGTAGCTACTAGTAGAATCTGTGCAACCTTAGATTTTACTTCAAGCAAATGATCAAGCAGGGCATTGACACAATGAATGTAGTGATAGAGGAATGCGTAACCGACCGCCTATATGCAGCCTTCATAGACTATGAGAACGCATTTGGCTCGGTCGAAGCCTGAGCAGTCATGCAAGTACGGCGGAATCAGGGCGCAGACGAGTAAAATATCCTGGATAGTATCCACAGCGGCTTCACAGCCAACCACAGTCCTCTGTAAAGATAACAGCAAAATACTAACAAACAAATAAGGCCAAATAAGACAACTTTTTCTTGGGCTAATTGGTACTTGCTGTATGACATTATTTTGTAGCGCAACACGTGGGAAAAAAAGAGAGAGAGGATGAGAGAAGCGCCACACTTACAACTAGTTTATTAGGCTCAAAGCAAGTACACGCGCACACACTCTCGATGCCATGGTGTACAAACCGATAGACACAAGTTATCAAGCAACAGACAAGCGTAGTAATTTCTTTTCCGCATCATATAGGGATACAGATGTCCGGCTAATGCAATTTTGGCCACTTATACAAATCCGATAGGCCTCAAGTATTGTCTGCGTGGTTTTGTTCTTGCTTCTGCCCAGAATATTTACCCCGGGAAATCGTGGTTCACAAAGGAGTCTACGACGCGCAAGAACACGGGCGCTCAAATCTTGCTTCTTTACATCGTTTGCATGTTCCCCCATACGGTCGTTGACACACCGCCCGGTCTGGCCGATGCAGCTTCTCCCGCCACTTAGCGTAATCTCGCAGGCCACAGCGGCGGGACACCTTGTGCAGTGTTCCGCCACAGCCTCGACAACTAACACTGGCAGTGTTTTATGGCTGTGCTGAAAAAGTGCTGCGTAGTCCCCTCTATACGCATTGTGTCCTGTACATGGTTTTCAAATTCGGTTACCTGCGAGCTTCTGATATGAGAAACGCGCGTTTCTTTGTTTGTTGCGTTTGTTACGGCCCTGAACTATGTCATTATCTTATGCCAGCTAGGCATACGCTTTTCACATCTCGCGTAACAGCGTTTGGGTAGTGTAGCTAGTTTAGTATGCCTTGCATTGGAGATCGGGCGAATCAGTATTGCATATTCAAACTTGTTACAGCATGCCAAACATGTTGACGACAGGGCCAAAGCTACCAAGAAAGCTGCAGAGATCGCAGTTTTTGCCTTCTCTCTGAGGCCCAATTGGCCAGCTTGGATATCTTTTTACGGCGGCGTAACAACCTTAAATTTTCTACCTTGCTGCTTGATACCATATGCGCTTCTCGGTATACTTCTTTCGTGTCGTCGTCATCATCATCATCATGCTGCCAACGGTCACTGCACGGCAAAAATCTCGCGTTTTAATGAAATTTTTTGCGCGCACAGTAGACAGATACACTGAGAAGAGAGACAAATGAGCGCTCACAACTGTTTATTTTCTGGAAACGATTCAACAAAAGCAACACAAACCGGCAGTGGGTAAGAGCAATGGCATGCATGCAGATTCACATTTGTCTTATCACTGTAAGATAGGTCATTGCAACCCGGTTTTTTTGTCATACTGATATTTTCTGTTCTTACGAACTAACACGTGAAATTACGGAAGCATTCTAACACAACCATCGGTGGCACCCACGATAAAAAATTGCGTTCTTATATTTTTCTTGGACTATGTAACCTGTATACGCATGCCACATGACTCGCCCCCTACCGTTTTTCTGAAAGGTCTCTCCCATAAATAAACAGTTATCCCGGTCCTGTGCAGCTAAATGTGACCAATTTATTCCCGTAAACTCCTTGATTTCATGTGACCACCTAACCTATTGCCGCCCCCTGCCACGGTTGCCTTCTCTAGGAATCCACTCTGTTGCCTTTAATGACCAACGGTTGTCTTGCCTTCGCAGTACGTGCCCTGCTCATGCCCATTTCTTCTTCTTAATTTCTGCTAATACTTCCTTAACACGCGTTTGTTCCCTGACCCACTCCGCTCCTTCCATGTCCCTTAACGTTACACCTACCATTTTCCGTTCCATTGCTCGCTGCGTCGTCCTCACTTTAAATTGAACCCTCTATTTAGTGAGCCTCCATGTTTCTGCCCCGTAGGTAAGTACCAGAAAGATGCAGTTATACACTTTCTTCTCGAGGGACAATGCTAAGTTGCTATTCATTACACAAGAATGCCTGCTGAGTGCGCTCCAACCTCTTATTCTTAATAACCTCTTCCTCATGATTCGGATCAGGAGTCATATACCTGGCCTAAGTAGAAAGAGTAGCTTACCACTTCCAGTGCCTCGTCACCATGTCATACCTTTCTGCTCTTCCGAAGCTTTTGAACTTTTGAAGCTTTTGAGATTTCAGCATATTAATTTTGATTGATTGATTGATTTATGGGGTTTTACTTTCCAAAACCACGATATGACTATGAGAGGTGCCGTAGTGGAGGGCTCTGGAAATTTCTACCACATTTGATTCTTTAAAGGGACCGACAACCAATTTTTGTGGTACCTGCTTTTATCAGTGCAACTGAAAACTTATCCGGTCAGAGTGCCTAATCACCCAGTAGTAACGCCGAAAACGCCGCGAAACATACAAAATCCGAATTTTTCATCTGCGGCGACTATGGAGTCTTTACAGGCCACAGAGTTGCAAACAGTGGGAGGTGAGGCCGATAGCGATTATAAGGCCGCAATGGGAAAATGAAACTAGTGAAGCCATAAATATAAAGAAATCATTGTTGCTGTGACTTGTGATCTCACTCGCGAATTCGCGCTGTACACTCCGGTACCGGTTTCGCTGACACAAGAGAAAAACGGCGCGCAGATGCGTCGCAGCCTTCAGCGACCGTTCCACGGTTGCGCCGCGAAGGCAGCGCCGCTTCTCATGCAGTGCCAACTTATTTGTTTCGTACCTCGTGGGCAGCACAGAAGAAGAGAGCGGGAATGCTTAATAATATGCGTGCTCTAACTTTGAGCACTAATTATGGTGCGTATAAAAGCATCTGACTACGCACACCAAACCGAAGACTCCATATAGCAGTACGAAGTCTCTACGGCTACGCTGCGCGACATACCCTTTTTTGTGATTTTCAAACTCAATTTAAAAATACAAATTCTACTCAAACCCCCTCAAGTATGCTTGAATCTGTCACCATAATTCATTGTTTTTGCATTCCCGCCAGAATCTAATCGCAGGTTCTGGTCAATTGTCGGTCCCTTTAACGTGTGCTGACATCGCAACATATTAATTTTCAGACCGACCATTGTACTTTGTCTCGAAAGTTCAGTAATCATGCTGATCCGTCCCCCGAGTTAGCCAGCAAGGTAACGTCATCAGCAAATCTGAGCTTATACTGAGGTATATATTCTCGATTAAGCCTTGCACTCAGCTGTTCCCCATCCAATGTCTTAAATACCTCTTGTAGACATGCTGTGAATAAGAGTGGAGACATTGCATTACCTTGCCTTACACCCTACCTTATTGGTAATTTACTGATCTCCTTGTGGAGGACTATATGGTAGCTATGGAACCCTTGTAGATATCCTGCAATATTCTTACATAATGCTCGCATACGCCCTGATTACACAATGTCTGCGAGACTCCTGATGTTCCGTCCGAGTCAAATGCTTTCTCGTGGTATATTAAGGCTAGCTACAGGGGGCGATTCTGCTCCCCGCATTTCTCTATGACATGACTTATCGCGTGAATAAGGTCTATCGTTGAACAGTCCTTACGCAACCCTTCTCGTTCGTTAGGTTCATTGAAATCGAAGGTGGTACAAAATATGTTACCGCTTATCCTGGTATTCACCTTCTAGACAAACGACAGTGTGCTAATCGGCCTATAATTTTTGATGTTATTCATGTTATCTATCTCTGGGATTAGGATGATGATGATATTCGCACTCTTCTGCGATGCCGGCACGCTCTCGGCCATTAGGCACCGCGTATACACGCATACCAACCCCTAACACCATCATTTCTTTCTCTTTTTTTACGGTGCTTCTCCTCAAACTACAGTACGTGAAGCTGTACTTCGAAGACATCGATCTGGACGCGCACAACTACTGCAGCGGCGACAGGCTGGAGATATGGGAGACCCTGATCGTCACTTCTACGCGTGTAGTCTCCCTGTGCGGTTCGTACCGACCGCGGCCCTGGGTCTCCCGTGGCGGCAAGAGCGTCAAGATTCTCTTCAAGACGGACGAGATGCTGGCAGGAAGGGGATTCAGGATTCGATACGAACTCTCCGACAACAATGGTCAGTGCCTGCTGTTCGCGGGTTTTGAAGTTAGAGAGCTCATGTCAACGCATCTCAACACATTCAGACGCAAAATAGTCATTCAGGTCACCGTGAAGCGAAGCCTAGGCCATTCCAACATTCTGACTGTGTTACCTGTTGAAGGACGAATATCTCGAAAGAGCGCAGTATTTTCATACCTGCCAAGCAGACTCGCTTCCTACTTAGTGTAAAGTTTCGAAATAGGCATGTGCTAAACCCCTAAATGCGTTTGCACGCGACGGAGAGTCTTTAGTGATGTGCGGCTTAAGGCGAATGATTCAGAAGTCCGCCAGCAGGACCAGCCGTAAGACTGTCTAAGACTGCAATAACGTCGTAACCGACGTCTGCCCCCACGAAGGTAGAGCTTATCCTCATTATGCAGACTGTTGCTATGCGTTATGTACAACGTCATTATGTATTATGCCGACTATTTTGGTATAATAGCTACTTCGGTCATAGCATCTGCCGAGAGATTCATTTTATTGATTCGACACATACCGCTGTCACGAAGTCACTCGTTCGGACTACGTGTTGGGTATACCTGTAGGTTTGGAAACAATGGTTGGCCGTCATTCCACGCATCCACAAAATCAACTAAACAAGATTACGGCCAAGGGTGCCGTTGGCACTAGTTTCTCACTCCGAGTGAAATGGCGTTGCTAGAAAATGGATAGAACCAGGAAGATCCAAACAACGTCGCAAAAAGATGGATGCGATATTAAACATCAAACGAGACTTGTTCCATGTTCCGTAGACATAGTTTAGAACGTCCTTCTGACTTGCACTAATAGTTCCTTTGCGTGGACCACCTGTACGCATTTCCGTTAGTAAAGTCCTTCTCTGTCTGACTAACATATCCATTTTCATATACGGAAATGCGGTTTTGATCACCGCCCATATACGTACTTTTCTGCGCGTGGTGACTTTAGAAATATGAAGTGCGCAAGCCGAGGCAAAGATGAGACGCCAAACACGAACAAGAGCAAACTTTCGAATTCTACGCTGTGAGTTCAAACTTTGCCACTTTCCGTGGATGACCTCTCGTCTTTGTCAAATTCACTCAGCACCATGAACACACTTGCCTAGTGTCGAGTTTTATTCATCTGCTCCAAAATTTTGAGCGTTTTATTTTTGTGTTGTTTTGCAGCTATTTACGGTTGAGACTTGCAGTGGTTATGGTGCCTACGCGACAGGCACGTGGATTCCGAGATTGTCCATCGGCACACCGTTTGTGAGACCAGCCAACAGGTGTTGGTACCACTCACTGTTCGCTCGCTGCGAGATTGGTGGCCAGATATTGCGAAGGATAGAGCAAGCAATATGTGTTTATTTTCGACACAAAATTGTGCGCTCAACGTTGAATTCAATTCTGCAACATTTACATCGCACGTTTACGTAGGTGACTACGGATTGCCAACGTTTCCGGACTATGTTAAATGAGTACTTCAGGGCGTCCTTCAAATGTTGTGGTTGTTATTTGACGTGCTGGTAATTACGAGACATTGAAAAAACAGAACTATATATACCGCGATATCCTTCGCCGACGACCTTAAAGACTTCGCGGGAAGAAAAAGAAAATGCTTGTATTTGTTTGTCTTACGCAATGTCCTGCAGCCAGCGTGTTACGATATTGCCAGAGCAGCCTATAGGAACAATACTCTGCGAGGGATTACTCGGGAAGAGATAGGTCGCACCCCCAGGTTCCCACGCACTGGCTCGAGGTTTCGTTTATAGGATCTACTCGATGAAACATATCGCTGTACTGAGAACTACACAGTGCAGAAACCAATCGCTCGTAAACATTTAATTCATTCCACCTCGATAATTACCGCTACAACTGCTGCTGAGTTGTCTGCCTGGCAAAAAAATGCTTTGGTATGCTGCTATTGCTGCTTGTCCGCACGAAATCGCATGATTGCCAGCTTATCACCTCATTTACGCACGTTCGTTGACGAGGCATCACAACTGTAGTCGAATTTTTCAATTTAGTATCCGTATTTCCATATATAAAGAAGGATCTATTAGGCAGGTAGAGAGAAGACTACTAACCCGAATGTGAGCTGTTGGCCTACCCAAAGAAAGTATCGCAGAAGAGGCTCCACATGGACCTGCATATAACCAACCACCGTGCCTGAACAACCTGAGTTCCTTGCTCTTGCTCACATGACGCAAATTCGTTACAACCCGCAGATCTCTGTGAGAAGGATCAATTCCAATGCAAGAATCGCCAATGTATCCGTCTCACCGGTATTTGCGATGGCGTCATCGACTGTGCTGACGGATCGGACGAGAAGCCTTGCAAAGGTAAATAAGATTAATTACTATCCTAACCGTGTTGACGAAAAACCAGCTAATCCAGAAGGAAGTGTAGTTAATTGGGTCAGTTGTTGTGCGTTCATAGTACAGCGGAACGACACAACACACAAGAGGAGAGCATCCAAAGCAGTGCTGTCGTACAACTGTAGATTTTTTATCGAGACATATGCTTTAGAAGCAATAACTAGAAAAAAGAAGACAACAAAAATTATAAGGAGTCTGCGCACACAAAAGGACATGCCACCATCAAATCGCCAGATGAAGTTCCAAAAGGTTCCATTACATTAGGGGGCGCACTTACGAACAAAAATTACACCATCTCCCGCTAAAGGGGACCATGAGGCGATGCGAAGCAGCACGGGGGGAGCACACCGCGTTTGCATCGGTTTGACTAGGTGTCGCGTTTGCATCGGTTTGACGCTAGCAGACGCTGCCTGCGTCAGCGTTGTCTCTCGCGGGCGAGGGCGCCTTCTCGTTCCTTGCGAGCTGGTAAAGCGTTCATCGAAGAAAGAACGTTTCCATAGTCAACGCGCGCCGTTTGGAGAGGAGGTGTGTGGAGAGGGTCACGTGGAGAGGAGGAGTAGAGAGGAGGTGTGTGGAAGGAGGTGTGTGGAGAGGGTTTGCGCATGAGCAGTACTCGGGCACATCGACCGCCTCCACCGTGCCGCCGGTGGAAGGGCCCTGCTGGAACGCCTTCGACGTCAGCCGCACTCTCGGATGGGTGGCCTTTGCCTGCTGTACCACCAGATGGTCCCGGATCCACCCGTGCCTGTTGCTCCTCCGCCGCCACACCACCGGCCACCTGAGGTCCATCTCTCACTGGACGGGGCAACGAAGCGACGCACACCTGCGGCCGCTCTGCAGCAGGAAGCTTCCTGCAAACTACAGGAACAACTGAAGGGGCGACTCCAGGTGTTCACCGATGGATCCGTGCTGCCAGACGGGACCGCAGCAGCAGCATGCGTCATCCCTGCCAGGGCCAGCAGCAGGCAGTGCCGGCTGCCTTTCCCTGCAAGCTCCACGGCCGCGGAGCTGGCGGGACTCCATCTAGCTGCAGATCTACTGGCGGAGGACATCCCTGAAGAACCGGTTGCCATCCTCTGCGACAGCAAGGCGGCGCTGCAGACCTTGGCTAACCACCGACGTGCTGGGCTGACCGGAAGCCTCCTGGCGACGAAATTTGAGGCCCTTGCCGCTACCGGCGTGTCCGTCTCCTTCCACTGGTTGCCCTCGCACGTGGGCATAGCTGGCAACGAGGAGGCGGATACACTTGCGAAAGCTGCCCACCTCCCTAGTGTTCCGCTGACCCAGGCAGTGGCGGCGAGGGACTACTCCCAGGCCCGCCTCCAGCGCCTCCTCGTCTCGATTCACCCTGACCCAAGGGTGGCAAGCGGGCACGGCCCTAAGCCACTTCCCGAGAAGGGCCTTACGAGGAGGGCCAGGGCCACACTCCTGCGACTGCGGACTGGCTGCATCTGGACAGCAGCCCGCCGACACGCCAAGGGCCTCTGCGCCTCTCCAGCCTGCAGCCGCTGCGGGGATCCTGAGACTCTCGAACACCTCCTCTGTGCCTGTCCCGGACTTGCACAGGAACGTTCGAGGGTCATCACAGCCTACCGGAGGCAGGGACTTCCAGCCACCACACTTCACCACTTGCTGTTCCCGACTCGCCCCCATCTACCAGCGCTGCAGACTCTGGTGGACTTCATTGACGAGACTGGCATCGCAGCCTACCGCTGAGCCCGGGTTGCCCTCCCGCGCCTCCCCTTTCCGCCGGCTTACTTCTGCAGTGCTGAGCGAACCCTGACATCCCTCACTACCTTTCTGTCCTCTTTATTTCCCATTATCCCTTCCCCAAGACGCTGCGCCGTGCTCCCAGTTTGGGCTGCAGAAATAAGCGTCTTTTCCTACCATAATCACTACCACCACCACCATGAGCAGTAAGGGTGGTCACGCCCACACCACCACCGGATTGAACTCTGCCATAAGCTGCTTCGCATCTAAAACGTTGATGGTTTGCTCTCGATTTGCACAAACTTGTTTCTTATTGGTTATGCAGCGTCATACTGTGTCAACAAATGCCGTCCTGATGGCAGGAGAGCCCTGCATCCTGGCGATAAGTACTCTCGGGTCATTTGTGTGTCCGAACCCTCTCACTCTCATGTAGTCCTGTTGTGAGCGTTCCAGCGAAATCATTGCCATATTTCCATATTCAAACCAATAAGTACCGGCGGCGCACCTTTGCCTGGCTCAATAAAAAAAAATCACAGCATATCCACGGAGTGAATGATGATGAGTGGGCGAAGCTCCGGAGGTTCATCGTAGATCGTGCCGAGTTCCGGATTAATTTAGTTAACACGCACGCTACGAATCCTCATGGTTGAACTACGCACAAGTGAAATCTCCCACCGGACTTCATTGCAAGTCAAGATCCAGTGCCTATATATATATATAAATATATATGGGTGGCCGGCGAACGGTTCTCCAGCGCGAGCAGTCGGTATTTTTCAATCAAGAAACTCGCTAGAAGACGCTGCATGCGCCAACGTTGTCTCTCGCGGGTGAGGGCGCGTTCTCCTTTGCGAGCTGGTACGGCGTTCATCGAAGAAAAAGCGTTTCGATAGCCAACGCGCGCCTTTGGCTCTCTCTCTCTATCTCTCACAGGACAGCAGATGGCAGAGTGAGAGAGCTCACGCGAGCCTTCCGGCGGCGCGAGGTGATTGATTGCTTGTGGTTTGGTTAGGAAAGGACGCTAATTTCTGCAACCCGAGTAGGGAGCACGGCTAAGCGTCCGTGGGGGTGGGGGGAAAGGGAGTGAAAGAGATAGGAGAGCAGGGCCGTAGTGGAGGGCTCTGGAAATTTAGACCACCTGGGGTTCTTTAACGTGCACTGACAACGCACAGTACCTCTGCGAGGTGGCTATACATACTACTACTACTACTACTACTACAGAGGAGGGAACGACCCACTCTCAACGTTCTTGCGTTCATTAGCTGCTTCCGCGCGCTCAACGTTCTTGCCTTCTTTAGTCGTTCCTGCGCCGCTCAACGTTATTGCGTTCTTTAGTTTTAGGGGCGAAGCTCCTCTTAGTCTAACCTTGTCACGCGTCAGTCGTCAGGCGTAACCCGCGTGTCGGGAGGCACGCGCTCGCCCTCGGCGCGTGCCTCTCACTCTCCCTCTCTCCCGGCACGTGCCTCCCAGCGCCTGCCTCCCGGTGCATGCCTCTGCTGTCTTGTGAGAAAGAGAGAGATGATGATGATTGTGGTTCGGTTAGGAAAGGATGCTAATTTCTGCAGCCCATGTAGGGAGCACGGCTAAGCGTCCGTGGGGGTGGGGGAAAAGGGAGTGAAAGAGATAGGAGAGAAAGGCCGTAGTGGAGGGCTCCGGAAATTTAGACCACCTGGGGTTCTTTAACGTGCACTGACAACGCAAGTACACGGGCCTCTGGCATTTTCGCCTCCATCGAAAATGCGACCGCCGCGGCCGGGATCGAACCAAGGAGGATAAAAAAAAATGCTGGAGTGGCAACGCCTGCTGAACCTTACCGCAATGGGTGAAGCCGGCGTATGCCTCTGGTTCAGCCCTAAAAGCTTGCTGAAGTGTCCAGAAACCAGTATCAGTTCAAGCGTTCTTGATCTGCTAATATATTTTATAGAGTACTTGTAATATAAAAGCGTGTTGTTTTGGATTAATAAACTACCACTGACCGAGCATCAATGCCACGATGTGGCACACAACTTTTTGCGAAGTCCAAGTTTCACCCAAGAACGAGTACCACAAACAGGCACATCAAGCATTGTCTGTCTAGCAAAGATGACTACTTTAAAGGTGCTAAGAAGCGTGAGGAAAGCGCTTTTTCTTTTGTGCTATCTGGATGCTGTTAATCGATGCCTCTGGTAAGATGGCGGCCGCCGGCTTCACATTTAGGAAAACATCTCCTCTCCAGCATTTTTTTTTATCCTCCTTGGATCGAACCCGCGTATTTTGGGTGGCAGCCGAGTGATTGATTGATTGATTGCTGTAACCACTACACCACCGCGGCGGACAAGAGAGAGACAGAGAGAGCGAAAGGCGCGCGTTAGCTATGGAAACGCTCTTTCTTAGAGGAACGCTACCAGCTCGCAAAGAAGGAGAACGCACCCTCACCCGCGAGAGACAACGTTGGCGCAGGCAGCGTCTCCTAGCGAGTTTCTTGATTGAGAAGTACCGACTGCTCGCGTGGAGAAGCGAGAAGCGTTCACCGGCAACCCAATATATATATTATATATATATATATATATATATATATATATATATATATATATATATATATAGATGCACTGGATCTTGACTTGCCATGAAGTGCCGGTGGGGCATTTCACTTGTGCATAGTTGAACCATGAGGATTCGTAGCGTGCGCGTTAACTAAATTAATCCGGAACTCGGCACGATCTACGATGAAACTTCCCAAGCTTCGCCCACTCATCATCATTCACTCCGTGGATATGCTGTAATTTTTTTTCCCGTGCCGCTCAACGTTCTTGCGTTCTTTAGCTGTCTCCGCGCCGCTCAACGTTATTGCGCTCTTTAGTTTTTGCCGCGGCGTTCAACGTTCTTGCGTTCTTTAGTTGTTCCCGTGCCGCTCAACGTTCTTGCGTTCTTTAGCTGTCTCCTCACCGCTCAGCGTTCTTTAGTTGTTCCCGCGCCGCTCAACGTTATTGCGTTCTTTAGTTTTTCCCGTGCCGCTAAACGTTCTTGCGTTCTTTAGCTGACCCCGCACCGCTCAACGTTCTTGCGTTCTTTTGCTGTTCCCGCGACGCTCAACCTTCTTGCGTTTCTTAGCTGTTTCCGCGCCGCTCAACGTTCTTGCGTTCTTTAGCTGTCTCCGCCCCGCTGAGCGTCCTTACGTTCTTTAGCTGTGTTCGCGCTGTTCAACATTCCTGCGTTCATTAGATGTTTCCGGACCGTTCAACGTTCTAGCGTTCTTTAGCTGTCTCCTCACTGCTTGACGTTCTTGCGTTCTTTAGTTGTTCCCGTGCCGCTCAACGCTCTTGCGTTCTTTAGCTGTCTCCTCACCGCTCAGCGTTCTTGCGTTCTTTAGCTGTTCCCGCGACGCTCAACGTTCTTACGTTCTTTAGCTGTCTCCGCACCGCTGAACGTCCTTGCGTTCTTTAGCTGTGTTTGCGCGGTTCAACGATCTTGCGTTCTTTAGCTGTCTCCTCACCGCTCAACGTTCTTGCGTTCTTTAGTTGTTCCCGTACCGCTCAGTGCGCTTGCGTTCTTTAGCTGTGTCCGCACCGCTCAACTATCTTGTGTTCTTTGTTTGATTGATTGATTGATTTATTGTGGTTCGGTTAGGAAAGGACGCTAATTTCTGCAGCCCATGTAGGGAGCACGGCTAAGCGTCCGTGAGGGTGAGGGAAATGGAGTGAAAGAGATAGAGAGGAGAGAAAGGCCGTAGTGGAGGGTTCCGGAAAATTAGAGCCGCGGTGGTGTAGTGGTTAAGGTACTCGGCTGCCACCCAAAATACGCGGGTTCGATCCCGGCCGCGGCGGTCGCATTTTCGATGGAGGCGGAAATGCCGGAGGCCCGTGTACTGTGCGATGTCAGTGCACGTTAAAGAACCCCAAGTGCATGGTCTAAATTTCCGGAGCGTTCTTTAGCTGTCTCTGCACCGCTCCGCGTTCTTGCGTTCTTTAGCTGTCTCCGCACCGCTGAACGTCCTTGCGTTCTTTAGTTGTCCCCGCGCCGCTCAACGTTCTTGCGTTCTTTTGTTGTTCCCGTGCCGCGCAGCGTTCTTGCGTTCTTTAGCTGTCTCAGCACCGTTCAAAGTTCTTGCGTTCTTTAGTTGTGTCTGCGCCGCTGAACGTTCCTGCGTTCTTTAGTTGTCTCTGCGCCACTCAACGTTCTTGCGTTCTTGAGTTGTCTCCGCGCCGCTCAACCTACTTGCTTTCTTTAGCTGTCCCCGCACCGCTCAACCTTCTTGCGTTCTTTAGCTGTTCCCGCGCCGCTCAACGTTCTTGCGTTCTTTTGTTGTTCCCGTGCCGCGCGGCGTTCTTGCGTTCTTTAGCTGTTCCCGCGCCGCTCAACCATCTTGCGTTCTTTAGCTGTTCCCGCGCCGCTCAACCTTCTTGCGTTCTTTAGTTGTTCCCGCGCCGCTCAACCTCCTTGCGTTCTTTAGCTGCTCCCGCGCCGCTCAACGCTCTTGCGTTCTTTTGTTGTTCCCGTGCCGCGCAGCGTTCTTGCGTTCTTTAGCTGTCTCAGCACCGCTCAAAGTTCTTGCGTTCTTTAGTTGTGTTTGCGCTGCTCAACGTTCTTGCGTTCTTTAGTTGTCTCTGCGCCGCTCAACGTTCTTGCGTTCTTGAGTTGTCACCGCACCGTTCAACGTTCTTGCGTTCTTGAGTTGTCTCTGCGCCGCTGAACGTTCTAGCGTTCTTTAGTTGTTTCAGCGCCGCTCAACCTTGTTGTGTTCTTTAGTTGTCTCCGCGCCTTCTGTACGCCAGCGGGTGCAGTACCAAATCATTTTAACGCGATAGCGTTAGAGAGCTCGTTGGTGTCGGCGAAAAATCGTGAGCGAAAAAGCGTGAGCGAAAAATCGAGCAAGATGCAAATAAAATAAACAATAGAAGTCTTCTGTCCCAATAAGGATCGAACCCGGGCCGTTTGCGTGGCAAGCAGGTGTCCTACCACAACCCACGATGTTACTTGGAACTTCCTCGGACAGAAACACCACATAAATGTCAGGTAGTGGAAGGAGTCTCCTTAACGCATTTTGTTCGGCAGGTGTCACGACGAAAATGAGCCCATTCGGCGATTTGTAGGAGGAATAAAGTTTATTGAGCATATCAAGCAAACAGCAAACGTTAGATAATGTGCTGCCATCTGTGAGACTTCGTGAAAAAAATGTCTTGACTATCATGGCCTCCGAGACGGCGGGCGCGCCCGCCATCTCGGAGGCCATGCCACTACAGCAGAGCCTTTATGGTTCCGCCGTTCTACGACAGGGAACATATTGCCACATGGCGTCTTTTCATTTAAAGCGACAGACGCGCGCTCTTAGCATTTATATCTTCGGCTTGCGTCTATGCATGCGTAACACTAGGCGTCTGGTATGAACGCGCGTCAATGATGCTGTGGCGTTCGACTTTCGTCCTTAGTGTCGACGCGTTCTTATGGAGCCTCCAGCTCTTATTTTATCTGTAGGCTTCCCTAAACGTTCACGTTCTACCGGAGGCGTCTATATGTGTGGTAGAAGCAGAACTGGTAGTGACATCTTGTTGCGGTTTGCTTAACTACGATGCATCGCATTTTATTTAGTTGTGCGAGTGTTTTCGTCGTAAGAAAACAATAAAAGTGCTGTGAGTTAATTATTATCTCACTGCCTGTTCTTTACACTAGCCGTCAAGCAGAACGTGCAATGCAGTGAGATTAGCTTCATGCGTCTCTGGTGAGGCTCCGCACCAGCGCTGCCGATCGCGTACTTTGAAACTTTATTAATTTTATTCGGGCAAAACAGGTAGAAGGTTTGCCCGCGAGGTAAGGCAAAAGGGGGGCTTAAACCTCCTGACTAGGCCTTAGCTCACTGGGATGCTGAGGGCTGAGGTCAAAAAGCCTCTTCACGGGCTTGACTAGGACCACGACCCCGTACAGAATGGCAGGGGATAGGCAAGAGTACAGGGCAATACAACACTGTACAGAGTGAAAAAAAATTGGCAGATCCCACGTGCAGTGGGAATCAAGGAAATGCGAAGCACGCATAAGGAACGTAAAATGGATTTGCATTGTTGTCTCGCTATACCAAGTTTAGTACATATGAAGTTAACGAAACGGCCGGAAGAGCAAGAAGACTGTGGCATGTAAACCATGCCGCTCATACACGCATGTCCTGATTCTAAAGTTATGACTTGTCATTTACGTTCTTCATGCAGTCGTGTTGTGCCTTAGCAATTTTGGTATACATGCCTTTAAGGAAACGGGTGGCATGTAGATCATGCCACTAATGACATGCATGTCACGATTTTCATGTTATGACCTGTCATTTATGATCGTCATGCAGTCCTGTTGTGCCAAACCAATTTTCGTATAGGCTCCGTGCAGTCGAGTTTTCCATGTGCGACATCAGCGCCAGAATGCACTGCCTGGCGGAGAGAAGCAAAATTGGGCAGACTGTGACAGGGAAATACGCGAACGCGATGCGCGTCTCCATCTCTATAGCAGCAGCCACCGCCCGTCCCACCTTTTTTCGTTTTATTTCCTTTGAGACGCGCGCTCCAAATCTGCGACAAACTGTTCCAAAGGGCAACGCCGCGAGCGTTCGTGTGGTTCGCAGCACGCCCGGAAAGCAGCGAAGAAACGCGCGCTTCGCTGTCGCCTCCGTTTCCACCGTGCGCGACTGAGCCATCCGACGAGAGCTATGTAGCGCCCTCTGGTCAGTAGACGGAGCCATCCCATTAACGAAACGGAAGTATAGCGCCAGAACCATGGCATTTATGTAAATCATGCAAGTCATGACACGCGTGTCATGATTCTAATGTTATGACCTGTCATTTACGTTCGTCATGCTGTCGTGTTGTGCCATAGCAATTTTGGTATGCATCCCATTAACGAAACACCTAGCATGTAAATCATGCCGCCCATGACATGCATGTTGCGCTTTCCATGTTATGACCTGTCAGTCATGTTCGCCATGCAGTCATGTCGTGGCATACCAATTTCCGTATACATCCCATAAACGAAACGGCCAGGAGAGCACCAAGACCGTCGCATGTAAATCATGTCACTCATGACATGCATGCCATGATTTTCGTGTTATGACCTGTCATTTATGTTTGTGATGCAGTCATGTTGTGGCATGCCAATTTGCGTATACGTCCCATTAACGAAACGCGTGGCATGTAAACCATGTCATTCATGACATGCATGTCATGATTTTCATGTTATGACCTGTCATTTATGTTCGCCGTGCCGTCATATTGTGCCATACCAATTTTTGTATACACCCCATTTACGAGATGACCAGGACAGCACCAAGACTGTGACATGTAAATCATGCCGCTCATGACACGCATATCATGATTTTCATGTTATGACCTGTCATATATGTTCGTCATGTAGTCATGACGTGGCATACCAGTTTTCGTAAACATCCGATTAGCGAAACGGCCAGGAGAGCACCAAGACCGTGGCATGTAAATCATGTCGCTCATGACATGCATGTCAGGATTTTGATGTTATGACCTGTCATTTATGTTCGTCATGTAGTCATGATGTGGCATACCAATTTTCGTAAACATCCGATTAGCGAAACGGCCAGGAGAGCAGAAAATCGTAGGCGGCTAGATAGATAGATAGATAGATACGGTCAAACTCGCCGAAGTTCGCTAAGAAATGCTTCGCATTTAAAAAAACATATCTAATTTAAATTCTAACAGACATAAACAGAATAAGAATAGCTCAATGAATTAAAAAAAACGCAGACCACCACTACCACAACCTGATGAGATAGTTATGATATAACAGAAATCAGACACTATGTCGCTAAATTAGAACTCTAACGAGACTGTAAATGGATACATAAATATATACATATGCACATATATACACAGATCAAAAAGTAATACAGGTCAAATAGAGCGAAAATAAACCGGCAAACAATGTACAAACTTTAATTCGATAATCGCATAAAATTCAATGAAACTGTAAAAACGAAAACACAAGGTATTACACGACATTTAAGAAAAAAAAAGTATCTTTAGCAATATTTTCATGTCAGTGCACGGCACTGACATGAAACGGCAAGAGAAAGCGCAGCATCTCTGTCGTATTTAGTGCGCGTGCGCGGAAGAAACCACGGGTGAACATGACGAGCGTTATAAAAAAGGGCCCGGTGGTTTATTCGAGCAAGTGTGCCCAAAAAGTTATCACTTTTGAGTCCTGTGCGGTAGCGTTTCATAAGATTTGTGTGGTAGTAATCTGGTAGGGTTAATAGCTTCATTTCAACAACTCTTTCCGGCAAGCCGGTATCTCCTACTAACAGGTGCGCATGCAAGCGTGCATACTTTGCATAAACGTGCATGCATTGCCGAGCGCGGCGCATGCATCAGAGGTTCGTGTGGTCGTGTTGCCAACTGTGCTTAGTCAAGATCATCTCACGTCATGCTCAAAATGCCACCATTCCCGGCCCTCCACGAAACCGATACTGCGAGAGACCACCGTAAAAACACCTCTAACTTAAATAACCGTCGCGCGCTGAAACACGTGAGGTTAGCACAAGGCACAAAAGGGGCCATTAGCAACTTATCGCAACCGAAAAGACAAGTGACCAAATTTTTGTGTTAGGACTACTTTAAGTGCGATTGATTGTGGTGTGCAACCGCATGGGCGCAACTCCATTGCGCACTCTCAGAACACCTTGAAATGAACACAATGACGTTGCACTGCTTTGTGACAGATATTAGATAATTATAAACAAAACGAAGAGCCTTTCGTAACTAAAAAAGGTTATAAGTGTTGAATCTTTCTATCTACCCTGGCCAAAAAGTAAAGTAACGCAAGAACTGGGGGTATCTGAGCTAATGCAAACCCCACATGTTTGTATATCTACGCCGCTTTGTTATCGATTCCTGTCAGGTAAGTTGCGTACGCGTGGGATTGTCGTTTGCATACGCAGGCGGAGAAGGACTGAAGGATATCTTGAACGTCCCGTGCGGTACGCCAGTGCATCGGCCGAACAGGGACACTGAGGATCGACTTGTAGGAGGCACGGAGGCCGCACCCCACTCGTGGCCCTGGCAAGTCAGCCTTGGTGAGGCGAAATACGAAGGGATCGGTCACTTTTGCGGAGGATCTCTGATCTCTAGCCAGTGGGTGCTGACCGCCGCACACTGCGTCAGGAAGTGAGTGCACCATTGCAATCAACATTTTCTACATGGATGAGCGAACTATCTTTAAAAGTTGCTGTTCACTTGACTACTTTTTTTCAGCGATAACAGAGGTATGATACTTAAGGAGTGGTGCTGTTGCTGATATCGGTAATTACAGGCCTATTTCGGTGCTGCCAATTTTATCTAAAGTATTTGAAAATGTTATTAACACACGTCTCGTGAACTTCATAACTAAGCACCACATAGTCAATGATGCGCAGTATGGATTCCAGAAGAACAAAACAACTGAACAAGCTTTGTTGCATGTTAAAGAACAAATACTTCATGACATTGAAAACAAGCTTTCAGTGTCGGTTTTTTTATTGATCTTAGGAAGGAAAGCATTTGATTTCGTCAGCCATGACATTCTGCTGCTTCATGAAGCTTCATGATTATGGTATTCGCTGTGTTGCCTTACATCTCCTAAAAAGTTACCTTTCTAGTAGAAATCAATGTGCAAAAATTGGTGGTGTTATCTCCTCCCCCCCCCCCCCCCCCTACAACGGTAACACAAGGAGCGCCCCAAGGGTCGATTCTGGGGCCCTTGTTATTTACACTCTATGTAAATGACTTGTTTCATATTCCTAACTCACCAGAGCTGGTAATGTACGCCGATGACACTAATGTCTTTTTTTTTTTTCAGCGCGTACACTTCTCCACCTTGGCTTCATTAAATAAATTAGCACTGAACGTAAAGAAATCGAATTATGTTCTATTTGAACCCAGCAACAAACCATGCGACATTGGACTTTCGATAACGTTTCAGGACACTGTTCTAGAACGAGTAAAATGCCAAAAATTTCTAGGAGTGCGGTTTCAAGAAATTGTGTTATGGAATACACACATTAATAAACTCGCACCACAGCAAAACAGTTGGTTTATTATTCAAATTAGCGGATATGATTCCTAAAGAAGGCAATGTGCTACGCTCACTTCTACTCCCGTCTGTCCTATTGTTCTCTAGTGTGGGGCAATGCAACTACTACGAATTATACGAAATTGGAGCTATTGCAAGAAAAGGTGCTTAAAATATTTGATAATTATTTTGGCGACCCTAAAGACCTACCAACTGATCCATTGTTTATCAAACACAATGTACTTAAAGCCAGTATACCATATGATTATAGACCTCTTCTCTACGTACATAAAAATAACCTTCTGCACTGTACGCACGAAACACCAAGACGTTATCCCCTGCGAAACGAGCAGATACTAACGCCGCGAACACGACCAAATTATGGAAGGTATGCCCTCACTTATAAGGTGCCCGCCGTAATAAATCGCGCGGCTTCAAAAGTAAATTTTATTGTGCCACTGTTTATATTTAAATCGCAAATACGAATTTTAGGGGCGAAGCTCCTTAAGGCGGCACCCGTTCGTCCCTCGTCGTAGTCGTAGTGCGTAACCAGTCTTACGCTTTGACCTCCAAGGTGGTGCCGGTGGGAGATTTCTCCTGTGCGTTGTTGAACAATAAAAAATTCGCAGCGTGCGCGTTAACTAAAAGCCGAATTCTTCTGTCTCTCATTCCCCATTAGCAGCCATTGGCATGTTTCAGTAGGAAACGTTAATAGAAGTAGCAGTGTAAGTGTTAGCTAAAAGCCGACTTCTTCTGTCTCTCATTCCCATTAGCAGCCATTGTTTACCTCCAAGGTAGTGCCTGGTGAGATTTCTCCTGTGCCCCGGCACTGCCCCGGCAAACGCGAGAGACAACGTTGGCGCAGGCAGCGTCTCCTAGCGAGTGTCTTGGTTGAGAAATACCGACTGCTCGCGTTGGAGAAGCGTTCAAAGGCAAAACCCATCTGCAACCAGTGCAAGAACCACTTAGCTTACATTTCACCGACCACAAAGCGGTCATAATGAAAGGACAACGGAAACCAGCAATAAAAGTTTGATAAAACATTTAATCAATCGTTTCACGTCAATTTTATCGGGCGAATTAACGGAACAAATTTCACGGTTTAACCGATGATTACTTCCAGGAGCTTCGCCCAATCTCATCATCATTCACCTCGTGGATCTGCCGTCAATTTTTTTCTACACAACGAGTAAAAAAAATGGCAGATCCCACATGCAGTGGGAATCAAGGAAATGCGAAGCACGCATCAGGAACGTAAAATGGATCTGCATTATTGTCTCGCTATACGGATTTTGGTGCATATGAAGTTAACGAAACGGCCGCAAGAGCACCAAGACTGTGGCACGTAAATCATGCCGCTCATGACATGCATGTCATGATCTTCATGTTATGACCTGTCATTTATGTTCGTCATGCAGTTACGTTGTGGCATACCAATTTTCGTATGCATCCCGTTAACGAAATGACCAGGAGAGCCCTAGGACCGTGGCATGTAAATCATGATGCTGATGACATGCATATCATGATTTTCATTTTATGACCTGTCATTTACGTTCGTCATGCAGTCATGTTGTGGCATACCAATTTTTGTATACATCCCGTTAACGAAACGGCCAGGAGAGCACCATGGCAAGTAAATCATGCTGCTCATGACATGAATATCATGATTTTTGTGCTATGAGGTGTCATTTATGATCGTCATGCAGTGATGTTGTGCCACACCAATTTTCGTATACATCCGATTAACGAAATGGCCAGGAGAGCACAGTCGTAGGCGGCTAGATAGATAGATAGATAGATAGATAGATAGATAGATAGATAGATAGATAGATAGATAGATAGATAGATAGATAGATAGATAGATAGATAGATAGATAGATAGATACGCTCAAAGTCGCCGAAGTTCGCTAAGAAATGCTTCGCATTTAAAAAAACTGTTGTGTCATGATGCACATTTATATGACTACACAATTTTCTCCATGCATTGCTGTATTTGTGTATATTAGTGCAAAAATGCAATGACTTTGTATTGTATTCTCGCCTTTTCTTTCATATTTATTGCTCTGTATGATATTGCTATTATTACGAAGTGATGTTAAGTCTGAACTTTAGTTTTGCTCTATAACTGTACTGTTGCTGCTGCCTGTACGGTTCCCAGGTCCTCTCCTGCTGTCTTTTCTATGGATTTTTGCGTGGTGGAACCACCAACTTTTTGCGTTGGAAATAAAGTTCAAAGCTCAGAGTTCAACCGAGATTGGCGGCGATGAGAGTGTATAGGCTAGGGGGGGGGGGGGGGTAGTGTGACACGGTCACGGTGATATCTGGGATCGCATTCTGAGATGATCGACGAAGGTGCAAAGTGTCGCCTTGCATATGACAGAATTTCGCATGTCCAATGACGAAAAGACTACTCGCTCGCCCTTCCTCGACCAGCCAATCAGCGCGCACCAAGGCCGACACGTTGGCGATATCGGCAAAAGCGATTATTCTCAAAATATGGTCGTTGCATTCAGCAAATTCCTGGAGATTGTTTGTGGTGCCTCCTATGATCAAGCATCACGGATTCTGCATGCACTATACTTATGTCAAAGCCCTTGCAATCTTTCGCGGCATTAGTCGGGTTTGTTCTATGCACTTTGAGAGAGAGAAAGAAGAGTTTATTGAAAAAAATTCAGGCGAGCGTGGTTGGGCCCTCAATCCCGGGCTCCACTGGCGCGAGCAGCTCAGCCCTCTCCTTTCCCTATTCCGCTAGCCATGTCTCCCACTGCCTATGTAACATATTTCACGTTCATCGTAGTTTAGCGCAAAGGTAACGCACACAGTAAGGAAGGACCACAAACAACAAAGGTGTATATCTGTGGTCCTTCCTTACTGTGTGTGTTACCTTTGCGCTAAACTACGATGAACGTGAAGTCTGAACACCAACTAGCCCAGCTATTAAAAAAAAAAAAAGCCTATGTAACATGACGGGTTGGGCCACAATACACGGGCTCGTAATTTCTGGAAGCCTTGCCGGGCACTCCCATGCTGAAGTCATATGCTGAAGCATTGGTTTATGCGGGCACTATATAGACAGACGTCCGGATATCTAGATGAGCTTATTTTATTTAGGAAGTGCAAATGGGGAAGCTGTTTGTTTGAATGCGTCGTCAGTCCCTATACTGCTGCCTGGTAAGCGCTTTGGGCGGACGACCGTAGACGCTGCTTTCTTCCCGCTGTTGTAGAAGAATGTCACGAGTGCTTGAAAGAAGTTCCCCGCTCGGCCCAGCCGCAGCTCGGTTGTTGAACCTTCGAGCTATATGGTCTGCCGAAACGTTACTCACCAAGCCCTCGCGAGTTGTATATGTATGTGTATATCTGTATATGTATGTGTACTTATTTCAATTTCAATTTCGAAGTGCACTTTAAAAAATACTTATGGCGCAGACAAGTGGGTAGCTGTAACCTGAGCGTTTTTTCCCCGATTAAAGTTGAGTCGCTCCCGGGGATAATTGATGATATCCTTTGATTAGGATATAACTTTTATTTTATGATTGGCCACTTATAGAATACCCGTGTGCCATTCGCACGGCAAATGTGTGTTCGAAACATTGTCTTGCAGCCGCGACGTGGATGACGTCACCGTGGTTCTCGGTGCGCACAGCCTTCTAGCCGTCGGCAACGTCACAACTCGCAAACCTGTCGTGCTTCTAGCACACTCGGTAAGTACGACGGTCATGACTACTAATAACTGCTCAACCCTGCGCATGATATAGCACCATGTTGCGTTAGAATTTGATTTCAAGCGTAGTACAAGTGTCATCACAGTCCACGTATAGAATGGGGGCAAAGCCGCGGGCAATTTTTCAGGTGGCATTCCTCGGAAGCAATATCGCCTGTGGGCACACTCTTATGATCACCATGTCTTGCCATTTTGAAATGATAAGCGCTGCGCGTACACTGCGCACTTACGATCACGTCTGCCAAGTGCCGCATGGCTGCGTGCCGCGGAAGGCGCTCAAATTTAAAATTGAGTATTGTTTACGCTATTCTTTTTACCATCCCGCCCGAAATGGGGAGGATGACGTGAAGCACCATAGGGACCGTACAGACAGCGCGTGACGTGCGTGAGCACCGTGACATGTGACACTTGTCGAGAGCGCGCCTCGACCGGCTCAAACCAATCAGAAGGCGTCGCTCTCGCTGGCTGCCTTCTACTACCACTTCGGAGGCACCGGAGGGGAGGCCATGTTGCAGGCACGGCAATGCGTGCTCTGCCCCGCAGCTTCCGAAAGCAGCGAGGGTGTAATGCCGGTAGTGACCTGAAAGCCCAGGTTTCGCGACGCTTCAAACGTTTTATATCGGCTGATAATGGACCAAGTTAAAAAAAGTTTGGCGCTATAACGCTCCCTATTGGGGCACTTAACAGCTTTCAGAACGAAACCAAAATTTACCATGTGGCCTCGTGTGGGGCCATTACACGAACGGTGAAAAAGAGAAAAGCTTAGCTCTCGTCTCTATAGAATGATGACATTGAATAGGCTTGTGCGGATGTGAATTGTAGACGCAGTTGCGAGGGCCTCAGAGAATCCTGTTCTCCGAAATATTCCAAGACGTACGTCTGATTCTATACATCTTCCTATAGTGTCGTGTCCTTCTCACTTACGCAGAAATTGGCTCGACATCGAACGCTGAAACGTCGAAGCGATTGAGTTCGACAGTATTATGCAGACATATTCCTTGTGTGTGCTGAAGTGTAGAATTTATTGAAACTTATGGAGCATGTAAAGCGAGGACACCAACCTGAAGTCCCATCTATATTGGTATTGGTAACGTGAGATATCGTCACGTGGTCGTGACGCACGCAACAATCAAAGCGAAGCACGCAGAACTCAAGACGATGTGAGGCGAACTGTTTATTAGGTGAACTTGTGTCCAGCAAAACAAAGCCAATCACAACACACAGCAATAGCGACGTGGAGAGTCGTCGGTCGATGGAAAGACTGACAAGCGGCGAAATGCGCCGGCTTTTATGCGTACGTCGTAACGCGTTCTCGCATTATCTCTGAAATTCTAGAAGACACTCAAATGTGCGCGTCAGGCATGCAATTAACGTTTCAAGAACGGTCATTACGCTTCCCGGCATGCGCTGCGCGTAACAGTAAGTGATAACAGCACTCGCCGCCAACAACAAGCGCGCGTGTCACAGGAAAGTGATAAGGCTTTCCACCTAAACAAACCAAAACAACCGCACGTGTCAACATAGTCTCGCGAAAGAGCATTTTCAGTGCCCACAGAGCCCATCTACCGCTTCGTTGTTTTTTATTATGTGCCTTATTTCCTTCTGACCAAATGTTTCGTCCTCTTAAGTTTTAGAAAGACTGTTTTGCTTTTCTTTTCCTTTTTTTTTTTTTTTGCTTTGCCTCTTGCCGGAGCAAAGAAAGCAGCACATTCATGATGAAAATTCTTGCATAATAGTGATTCTGGCGGTAACTTACATGCCCCTAATCAAAGGCGGGTGGGAAAAACTATAATCTGCAATGGTGTTTCGTCAGGACGTTTCCGTGTCGCGTTTCTGAAATGTTCTTTCTGTATAGTATTCTCTGTTTTTACTCTTCAAGTATTCCACGTTTATTTCATATTTCCCCCTTTTCGATGTATACTTTCGTGTGTTCTGTCTGTTTAATTGCTGTGTTCTCCTTTGTTTAAAGTTATTTTCGCTAAGAAAATGACATCGCACATTATACTTGATTATACCCGAAAAGTGCCGCAATACAAAAGAGTGCCATGAGCAAGACAGACAGACAGAAAAACTTTATTCCGTATCCGGCGTGTTTGTGGACTCGCAAGAAGTAACAGTAATTAATTATAATTTGTGGGATTTTACGTCCGAAAACCAGGACATACTTTTGAGAGGCGCCGTAGTGGAGGGCTCCCGAAGTTCCGACCACCCGGGGTTCTCACTGAGATCGCACAGTACACGGCCCTTTAGCATCTCGCCTGCATCAAAACGTGGCCGCCGCGGCCGGCATTCGAACCCGCGACCTTCGGGTCAGCGGTGATGTGCCACAGCCAAAAGACCGCCGCGTTTCGCCACGAGCAAAAGACACAAGAGAAAAGAACAACATAAGGAAGGAGCCAAGGGCATTAGTA
>JABSTT010003968.1:0-26897 GCA_013339685.2 Hyalomma asiaticum | reverse complement strand
GTAAACCAAATAACTCAATTACCCTTTTGAATACCTTCTTGTTCTCTTTGAAGAAACCACTTGAACACAGAATGTAAAGATACTGCTGATACCTAACACAATATACAATCAGGACGCAGTAAAAAGTACCTACAGCAGAGAAAACATACAAAATATAGCCTCGGCGTACCAAGCAAGAACTGTCCGGCAGGGAGTACAAAAATTGATACATATACTCCCAATGTGACTCTTGAAAACTCCGCCAAACACAGAGTATGCAAAAAGAAAAAATACTCCCGAAGAACCACGCAGGAACTGCGACCACAAGGGAGTATTACGATATAGAAGATACTCCCAATGTTCCGCCGAAACACTGCCTCAGGCACGGAATAAAAAATAATAATGTACACTCCCAAGGAACCACGCAGGAACTCCGTCAGACATGGAGTAAAAAATAAAAATATATACTCCCCAAGCACCACTCAGGAACTCCGACCGATGCGGAGTGAAAATTGACTCCCAATGGGGGGGGGGGGGGGAGGTCGCTAGAGGACACGTCATTTCCTGGGAGTAAATTTTTCTTTTACAGTGCGAAGCCTGTTTGGCTGGAAAGCCAGAATCACAACACACAGAACAAATGCTTACCACTGTGTACTTCGTTGGCGAGAAGTCCATCGTAGGAATAGCTCTGGTGCATGCTGCCCGCGTCGTTGGGTCAGATAAGAATTTGTGCACTCGGACACTTGGTCCTCCGTCATAATTGGACTTGCTGTTCGTTGCCGAACAACACACAGGCATCCTTGAGCTTCCGTGTACGAAGATCCACGCACAGTCGAAGAAAAGGGGCAGTATGGGGCAGTATGGGGGCAGTATGGGAGCATACTGCCCCCATACTGCCCCCCTACAGTTTATGGGGCAGTATGCTCCACCCAAGGCCGCTGTAGCGTTTTCTTCACGGAGAAGTGTATCTTACGGAACGCGCGCCGCTTTTCAGGAACACAGATCCGACTTTCCTACCGGCGCGTTGATTCAGCGCGGCCTCTGCATAATCTTTCCTGTGTGATGTACAGGGTGTTATTTAAATGCCAAGCATTTCTTAGCGAACTTCGGCGAGTTTGAACGTATCTATCTATCTAGCCGCCTACGATGTTCTGCTCTCCTGGCCGTGTCGCTAATGGGATGTTTACGAAAATTGGTATGCTACAACATGACTACAAGACGAACATAAGTGACAAATCATAACATGAATATCATGACATGCATCTCATGAGTGGCATGATTTACATGCAACGGCCTTGGTGCTGGCCTGGCGTTTCGCTAATGGGAAGTATGCGAAAATTGGTATGGCACATGACCGCCTGACGAACATAACTAACAGGTCATACCATGAAAAGGATGACATGAATGTCATGTGCGGCATGATTTACATGCCACGGTCTTGGTGCTCTCCTGGCCGTTTCGCTAATCAGATGTATGCGAAAATTGGTGTGGCACAACATGACTACCTGAAGAACATAAATGGCAGGTCATAACATGAAAATCTTGATATGCACGTCATGCGTGGCATGATTTACATGCCACGGTCTTAGTGCTCTCCTGGCCGTTTCGCTGTAGGGATGTATACGAAAATTGGTATGGCACAACATGACTGCCTGACGAATATAAATGACAGGTCATAACATGAAAATCCTGACATGCATGTCATGAGCGACATGATTTACATGCGGCGGTCTTGGTACTATCCTGGGCGTTTCGTTAATGGGATGTATACGAAAATTGGTATGCCAGAACATGACTGCATCACGAACATATATGACATGTCATAACATGAAAATCGTGACAAGCATGTAATGAGCGGCATGATCTACATTGCGCTCGTTTCGTTAATGGGATGTGTACCAAAAGTGATATGGCACGACACGACTTCATGACGGACGTAAATGGCAGGTCATAACGTTAGAATCCTGACATGCGTGTATGAGCGGCATGGTTTACATGCCACAGTCATGGTGCTCTTGCGGCCATTTCGTTAACTTCATATGTACCGAACTGTATAACGAGGCAACAATGCAAATCCATTTTACGTTCCTGATGCGTGCTTCGCATTTCCTTGCTTCCCACTGGACGTGGGATCTGCCAATTGTTTTAGTGCAACCCATTTTGAAAATTAGAAAAACATAAATCGCGGGATTGTCTTGTGTACCATTTGAGTATACGGATTGGCGGCCTCTAGATACAGAACAATTTTCGCACCTTCATGCATAATTAAAGAGCTTACGCTAATTAACTTTTTAATTATCACTAATTGGTGGCTACAGCAAAGGAGTACTTTGGAGCCCCTCCTCGACACTACCTATCCCAATGATCAAATTTTGAATAGCGGAGTGCATGTCGGAGCTACGCGAATAATTAGTTCCCCATGGCAGGCTCCTTGATACAGAAACTGGACGGAAAAAGACTCTCTGTGACGTCGATGTCGCAGCCCCCACGGCTTTCGTCACTCTCCCGCGGCGCCCGACGCCGCAGATAAAAAGGTGATAACGCAAGCTGCTTGCACGGCCGAAGCGGCCGGAGCGGGTGTGACCAATGGCGAGTGGCGTGTGACGAGTCTGTCGCAACGAGGCCGAAACTGCGAAATAGCGAAAGGGAAGGGGTCAAGGGCTTGTTTATTTGTTAGACACAACATAATAAACCAACAAACAATGACGCCTAGGAAAGCACAGGGGGAGCTATCGAAATGCCTAATTATGGTACTGTAATTTTCGGATAAGTAGAAAGGAATTAAAGTGGACGAGAAGACAAACCTGCCTTCGGTGGGAACCGAACCCACGACCTTTCGTTTACGCTCCGGATGCTCTACCACTGAGCGATGAAGGTGATCGTTCCCCGTGCACATTATTGTGTATTTATGTATATAACCCTGGGAGTGTTAGGCAGCGCCACTCGTAGCCATGGCGGCGAGTGTGGCTGACTCTTATTGCCAGGGGGCGCCACGTAGAACGTGATCTTATGGCGAGATGGCCGCTGCCCAATAAGCCCTCGTATGCTGCCTAAAGGCACCAAGTCTGCCGCAACGAGACCCAAGCGGCGAAATAACAAAAGGGAAGGGGTCAAGGGCTCGTTTATTTGTCAGACACAACTTCATAAACCAACAAACAATGACGCCTAGGAAAGCATAGGGGAAGCTATTCAAGTTCGTAATTATAGCATTGTAATTTTGGCATAAGTAGAAAGGAATGCTTTGTGCAAAAGTAGGGCGCAGATTTGTTTTAGTTGCTTCCAACAGTGTAACAGCTGCTTCAATGTAGAAAAGCTCTTGTGCACAAAGTTTATTTTTCCGATCACTTTCTGCACCAGTGTAATGCTAATCTATTTGCTGATGTTCCTTATCAGTTCTTTCCACAGCATGTTACATTTGTTTTTGCACTTCAATATAATGACTGTCTTGTCATGATTTTGCAATGTTGCATGCATGCTATAGTGTGGTTTTTATATTGTGTGGAGATGTTACGTGCGAAAAGTAAATGCGTTGGAAGCAAGGGCTTCTTCAGAAAGTGGCTGCCAGATGACCTTTGTTCTTCCGTTAGAGAGCGTCAACAGCCCACAAACGCTACCATTCTGCCAAGTTGCTGCATTCAGGACCCAGGACAGCTCACCATTGCAACCACATACCCAATGACTGCTTATAAGTTCCTGGCCAGCTAGCACATATGAACACCTCGCATCTGCATCTCCAGCCAGTCTAGTGTCCATGGAAGCTTGCCAAATACTGTCTCGGGTTCTGGTACTTCAGGGCAGTAACTTAAATAATGTGCAAATGAATTATTTTCTCATTTGTAAGTTTGTAAGTAAAATGTTAAACATTTCTTGCAGTATTCTTATTTGTCTATTGCTTCCTTTATTTACATGATCGGTTTTTTACTACTAGTGGATGTCAGAGCATCACGACACTTGTTATTGAGACAGAGGAAATTGAGCAAAGGCAGGCCGGTTACATAAAACAGGCCGTAAGAAAAAGGCATGGCCAGATGCCTTTCAAGCAGAGTGCGGCATGTATGCAATCGGCATTGAAAAGTCATCGCCTTCAAGACTTCACAGAGTTGCTGTGGCTCTCATTGGTGATAAGCTGCAGGACCTCAAGGCAAATTGTGAAGCCTGCTTGCAAAAGATTGCCAGTGGAAAGAGGTCCCTTAAGAATCGTCATATTGGCAGCTGGGCCAGTGGGAATACAGGCTAGGGAACATTGGCTGAGGATGGCATATTATTGGCTGCATTGTGGCCCCGCATTATCTCAATTTTGTCAATCTTAGCATTCGTGAAATGCTCCTGTTTCTAACTTCTTGGCAAACACATTGGCATACTGTTAGCCCAGTGTTGGTTTGAATGCTGGTCCCACATTGGTGAAAGTTGCACTTGGTGCTTCCACCAGTTTTGGACCAGTGTTCGTGCCAGTGTTTTTCGAAATTTGGTCCATGGCTGGGCCAATGCAAGTGCACTGTGTGGGTAGTACGGCTCACAATACACAACGTTTTAGTCAATGAATAGAATTTACATGGTACAGTGCACTGCAAATATTACAAAAGACGACTCGTGGTTGACTACCCGGCTACTATGCTTCATGCTGCGTATGGGCGTCTTCTCTCCTTCGATCTTTTTTTTGCGACACGTTCCAGAAGGGTACGCTCCGTCGCCTAACGACAAAAACACACCAGAGGGCACGTTCTGTCCGGTGGGCGTCTGCTTAAGGTCCGAATGTCCATTGCCAGTGCTGGACGTCCGTCGGACATCCAGCAATTATCCGATCTTTTCTGTCCTGTGTCGAACGTTCGCCGGACCTCCGCTGAATCACCATAAACCGACGTCAGACCTCGGACGTCCAGAGGACACCCCACAAACCTGCAGTCTCGGATGACGAAATCTCGGAAACACACTATAAAAACGCATCTGCTGGCTCGCCATGCATACAAGGCACTTGTTTATGTGCGCCAGACAACTTCTGAGCGGTCGCGTGGATACAATAATGTCACAGCTTTAGTCTTAGACAAAATAAATTTCATGCGAAAGGTTCAGCAGTTATGAACTGCGTGACAGGGCATTAAAGCACGCTTACAGTGATAGCCCTATGTACGGTCGCGAGCAAAAGTTTGGAGACCAATAGGTGCCACAAACAGCTATATTTCTTTGCAGTCCGAGTAAGTTGGCTTAAATCAAGTGGTTCAGCCTAGGTGCACTTGTTCGACCAATGTAATGCAGTGGTGCGATTCTACGTTGTAGAGCTGTGCTACTCGGAATTTAAAGTTTCTTTTGGTGCCATGGTATCCAAACTTTTGCTCGTGACTGTACTTCTCCACAAGCATCATGCAGCACAAGTCCTTGTTGTCTGGGAAAAAATCTGGCATCTTTGTTTGTTTTATTGTTGTTATTTTAATTAATTATGACGTTTTTATTATTACTAGGATATTTCATATTTCATCAGCCATTGCGATCCCATGCTCTCGAAGATGTTCCCTGAAAAAAATGAAGAATAATATCACATTCATTTCTTTCGAGGTATGACTATGTCAGAATTATCATTACTTCAAAAGTTCACCTGTACGAACTCTCTATACGAACTAATAAGTTTATTTCGCTGGACGTGTAGGTTTTACCATAATTATTTGCATTGTCGTGTCTGCCTGCATGTTCCAAATTACGTTCGCTGCAGGCAACGTCCCGATGTACCAGCCTGGCATCAGTTGCCTGCAAGACATCTTAAATTTCGCGCCCTAGTAGCGCCTCAGTGATCGGCATTGTTGCGTTAGTTGTAGATCGAAAAGTGAGGCCTTTTCTCACAGTAAGCAATCATTGTGCGTAGGTTTTGTAAACAATTGTGCGAGAAAACGTTCTTGGAATACGGTCTCACAACTGTGTGCCACGGGTATTTCAGCGCTGGTCGCGTTGAAGTATTCTCATGGAGGAACATACTACGTAAAGAGTGGCCACAAGGGCCGTTTTCCGGCCGAGCAATTGAGGGTCTGACCACCCGCCAGATGGCGCAGCGATGGCCGCTTCCACTGCTATGAGGCAATGAGGCAGAATTTCTTAAAGCACGGGGGTTCAGGGATAGTGAAGGCCGAATAGACTTTAAGAGGTTAGAAAAGATCAAGAGGAGGTTGTTGGATTGGTGGCTAAAATCAAGGCAGGAGTGACAGTTAGACATATATAATACGAGACATTACAGCTAGGTGGCGTGAGCCGCCGCCCGATATGAAGGGTACAGCTTGATACATCCGTCCATCCATCCACTTCGCTTCAAAGGTGGACAGCTCATCATGCCTCCAGCGGGCTGTATCGACATATCCATAGAGTTTCCTACTAAAATACTAGAGGGAAAACTGGCGCTAGTGTCTACGGGAGTTTCAAACAAGGCGGTTGAGCCAGGATGGGAATGATGGGTATGACATGGATTTGCCTAGTCTTCGTTCTGCTGGCTTCATATGGCTTTGCGGCTTCAAAGAAAATAGGTCGTTTACGACAAAATATTGCACTAAAATTGAATACTTTGGAATAACCGTGTGCGTGCGCAGATACCAGTTGCTTTTTCGCGGGTAGAAAAATATTGCACGGTGAGAAATTTAGCAATATTGTGCGATATGGCAATATTGCCTCCTCTGCTTGTGCCCAGAATTAGCAGCGTCCATATGGGTTTAAGTTCCAGATATATTTGAGGTGGAGCTTAAAATAAAGATTTTTCCTCTTGTAAGTGACGTGCTGACATTTTCAATTGGGTAAAATGTAGATGTGTTTTCTAAATATAACAAATGAGCTTTCGCTCGCTTCTTTTAGTGCAGGGCAAGTGCTCCATTGTATCTTTACAAACTATATCCATGGGTCAAGCCCCTGCGCAAGGCCGTAGCAGGAGCGCAATATTGCCCATCGCGGTGGTTGGTTTTGTAAAAAAAAGTAATGTTTGATAAAGAACTGTGCCGTTAAATTCCGTCGGAAACTGCGCCTGAGCTTCGATTTGAGCTGACTTTTTGAGCGTCGACCGCAGGCGCGTCTGCCTATCGCCCACTGGGTGTCTACTACGCACGATAACTGTGCGTCTGCTTGGCGCATTCGGTCAGCATTGAATTAATCAGACAGAGGAACTGAAATGATCTAGTACAGGATATACGGACAACCTTGTCACAAGGAATGTATGTCAGCCGCGAAAGCGACCTTACGCTTAAAAATTCTTTCGCACCTGATACAAAAAAAAAATCAGCAAATTCACGTTGACAAGGTTCGCGAGACGCAGCGCGAATAGTTCTGAAGTTGGGTAAAATACCACTGCAAATAATGTGTGTAGCCATCCATCAACAAACACAACAGCGTAACAGACTGCACGGCACCTCATCATTCCAAACGACTTTAGTACATGCGACAGTCCGATGACCTCTCGCGGTAAAGCGTACACTACAGCTACAGGCGAAATCAAAATGTGACAGCGCACTGGCATCCAGATTCTCCGCTCGCACCATTATCTCGGCATGGTATCGGCCACTATCGTTAGAGGCTCTGCAGTTGCGTGTTACGACACTGGTTGCAAGGGTTCTTCGATTTTTGATTTCGACGGCCGAGAGGGCAAGGGTAACTGTTATCACCTATGCCTACACTTCCACCCTCTTCACACACTAAACAGCGCACACAACAGATGCGTCACTTTAGGGAGGACCTTTGCGCGGACCCTCACCCTCTTGCATGCGTAATCATGCGAAAGACAAGTAAACTTTGGAGCCGGATATCTCGGAGCACAGGCGTGCTAGAAAAAATCTTCCAACTGAAACTGTGTACAAACACCACTGCCTACATTTTTTCAATATAAACATGCCAACTTACCGCAGCCAGTAAATAGTTAATTATTAAATTTTAGTTAATTGGGCTGCTGACAGCGATAACTATCATCTAACTTTCTGTCCCCCTGGCCGCTTAACTTATATGCACAAGTGGTTCTCACGTGCCTTCGAGCGCCTAATTTTAAAAAAATCATAAAGCTTAACTTTGAACACCCGGTATATGTGGATGTGTGTAGGCAAATAAATAGCATATGTTATAAGTCAGCGACGTGTCTACGTCCTTCCTTTTTCGTCTGTGTTGTGCGCTACACATGTGAAAATACAATATGTGCTTCATCGCCCGCCGGGGCTTCTTCGTAAGCATGGGTTGTACTTGACGCTTTGCTGTCATTGCCAAACCATTCTTGTGGTGGCTCTCACGGATGTTTTAGACCGAATAGATGCAGCACCTCTGCGCTATTCTTGTGTTGTTTTTGACTTGGTGTTCTGCGCTTTACCATTCATATTTCTTGCTCCTTTTTGTAATATGATGCACATCATTAAGTGTGTGATGAGGCATGCTTTTTGTGCAATTTCCTGTAAACAATAAAAAATAAAATATTTTGTACCGTGCGACCACTGCTTCCTATTGTGTGTAATTCAGAAAAGCGGTTTAAGCTAAATAGAAAAAAACAATTACACCAACAAGAGCTGAGATCGCATAATTTTATCATGTTCGCACGAGCAAATTTTGTTTTGCATGAATACATCGAGGATATTGGTGTTTTTTTTTTAGTGAAAAGGTTGCGATCCGCTACTTTATACGTCTGTATATGCTAAAAGGGTAACATTGAAGCCTCACTAAGGATGACGTAGTTGAACAGTTTAACAGCCAGGTAAACCAGGGTCATAAGCGCTGCTGTCAAAACCGAAACCAAAACAGCTAAACCAGGCGTCCCAAATCTCGGAAGACAATATTGCCGGTCTGACCAGTCACTAGTCGCGCTGGCAGTAGCTGGGCTGTAGAGTCACTCTATATGGTACCGCAGGTAGCATAAATATAGAGTAACTCTACTGCGCCGTAGAGCCCTACGGGAGTGTCCGCTCTTTACGTAAGTATGTTTCTCTATGGTGTTCTTGCACCTGTGCGAATGTTTTTTCTCCAGTAAGAGTGTTGTTTTCCCTGTGTTCTTGTACCTTGTGTTTTTTCCGGTGCTGCCGATTACGAAGGCCCACTACTTCGTGTCTTCGAGAAACCACCGAGCGAAGCAGGTACGTATCGTCGTCAGCGCTTTCAACTTTTGTCCGACGATCGTTCGGGTGAGGCGATGTTGCACGAGCGAGTAAAACTCCACGAGGAATAAAAGTTGTTTCCTAGTATAGGACAAGCAAACGCCCTTTTAGTGTGGCAGCATGTTTGTGTGTACCTTTTGCATATATAGAACGCGAAGTTCTGAAGGGGAGCCTTTTAAATGCGAAGCATTTCTTAGGGAACTTCGGCGAGTTTCAGCGTATCTATCTGTCTATCAAGCCGCCTACGATTTTGTGCTCTCCTGGCCGTTTCGCTAGTCGGATGTTTACGAAAATTGGTATGCCACATCACGACTACATGATGAAGATAAATCATGGGTCATAACATGAAAATCATGACGTGCATGTCATCAGCGGCATGCTTAACATGCCACAATCTTGGTGCTCTCCTGGCCATTTCGCAAATGGGATGTATGCGAAAATTGGTATGGCACAACATGACTGCCTGGCGAACAGAAATGGTAGGTTATAACATGAAAATCATGACATGCGTGTCATGAGCGGCATGATTTACATGCCAGGCATTTTGTTAACGGGATGTATACGAAACTGCCGAGCTTACTTCACCGTTACTGCTTACGAAACTGCTTACTTCACCGTTATGACTTTGGATGTACTTTGATGCTAAAGGAGATCAGCGACACTTTTTGAACATGGTCAGGAAACTGTGGAGGTTCCTGATAACACGTGGGCCAAATATTGCTGTGGATGCTACAGAGAATTCGCAATTTGGGTTTCAAACGCAGCTGGAAAACGCCTACTCACCTTTCAACAAATGGCACCACGGGGCACTAACTAAGTCGCTTGTGACTGAAATAGCTTTGGGTGATTTCATGGTTAGGAAATGGTGTACTGCTACGCTTTGTTTGTTCGTCTTGAATTCAACAGACAAAGAAAAGTTGTGCATCTCTCTTAAAGAAACGAAAAAAGTCAAAGTGATACAGTCGCTGCCCTAAGTAACTTCGTTAAGTTGAAAGGAGAGCAGGCACTTTCCATCTTTCTTTGAAACCAAATACTGATTCTCTGGTGAATGCAGTGCAGTAATATTTTGCTCACATGTTCACGGAGCCTTTATAACTGATCGACATTGTTTTATGAATATGTTGAAAAAGTGTTACACGGCCCCTTTGAGTTTTTGCTGTGTGATAGTCAAGCCTTAATTTTTATGTTGCAACGTGCAAAGTAGCTTTCGAGAAATCTCAGTGTGTATTAGTGAGGTATTTCATCTTACTGTTGGGATCAATTGTTCCGAAGCGATGCCATTCCATTTTCATGTTTGTTGAGTGGTCTTTCTTTGGCTGTTTAATATATTGCTAACGTGTAGAATGTCAGCTCTGTGGCACATAATTGTTTCATTCAGGTTAAACTCGTGAAACATTATTTCAGTCTTATGTCCAATGTTGTCTCTGAAATAAAGTTATGCTGTGAAAGGAAACTTGACGGCTCATATCTCTTTACAAAATGAAATGTAAACTGAACTCTTGCCGCAGCTTTTGGGCAACATTTAGTGATATCTTTGAAGTGTATGTAAACGATGTGCGAAACATCCACCATGAACATCCATTCAATATTTTTAAAGCAAAAACGTGCGTCGTTGGACAGTACCATTAGCATTCATTTCAGGTGATCGGGATCTGTATCAACCTCTATTACAAGTCTAAATGTCGAACAGAACAAAGTGCAAACTAGTTGAGCTCAAGGGAATATGTAGGTTGAAACCATGAACAGAGCACTAAAAACAATAGAGAACAGGAAATGCCGTTGGAGGTAGCGTTTCGACAAGTGTACTTGTGTTGGTCAGGACGTCCCGATGAAGACAAGTCAACTTGTCGAAGCGCTAGCTCCAGCGACATTCCCTGCGCTCCATTGGTTTTAATGATCTCTTCATAGGACGTTAAAGCGAGCATCCAGGCAAGTTGTGTGGTCTATAGGAGCATTCTTGGGAATTGTCTGAGTACCCATTCTCGGATGGCCGACGGACGGGCTCTGCGAGGTGCGCAGGTCTAGCTACGGACCATCCGCTGAATGTCCTGCGTACGTATACTGGCGGCAAACGGATGCCCGTGGGACGTCTGGACGTCCGATAAGGTACATCCTTCCGGATGCCCTGTAGACTAGAAATGCCGTCTGGAACAGCTCTGTTTTCTCTTGCGCTTCATTCTGCGCATTGTCAGCAGGCAGAAAACAATGAAACACCACAAAATTGAAAGCAATCTATATGCTTTCGACAGTGGCACTTAGACACCATTTCCAAGAGCCATGGAAGGTGCGCTCACATGCTTTCTCAAGCTCTGCAGTACACTAAATAAACCTCGGAAATTTCCCATGTTCCTTCAGACCTGCGTCAATCAAAAGTCTTTGCCTAAGTGAAGATGTGCTTCAAGCAGCATGGCGCGTACTGTGACGCCAAATGTCCTCCCAACTAAAGCATTTCTGTTGTATATCTAGCTTCATGTCATAGAACATTTCCAGCTTTTCCCATGTCAAGATTTTCCACACGTTTAAAGAATTTTGCAGAAACCGTTGCTGACATAATCTAAACATCTGTCCCCATGCTGTATTTGTCTCTGGCAGATTTTTTATGGTAAGTTTTTTTCAAAAGCCTTTCAAGTTCAGAGCTGGCTAAACCATTTTTGAGCCATATTACCTGTATTATCAAGGGCACATGAGATTTTTGCACTTTAGTAGAGTCATCTGTTTTGAGGTAAAACATGATATTGCCTGATTTTACATCTCAAACATGTGTCAGGGGAATCGGAGCAAACTTGATTTTCCCCCAATTCGAAAACCACGTCCCCTTTTTTTACGCAGCATGGAGTTTGCAGTACACGCATGCTACTCAGGGACACCAAAGTCCTGTTGGCTTAAGTGATCCTGTTGACCCTGTTCGTTGAAGTGTTTGCGTCCTCTTAAATAAATATGCAATGTGCACCAGTCGACAACTTGCATGTGAAGGATTTAACACATCTGAGTGATGCGATTTATGACCATGTCACGGTTGATGTTTGATCCATAGTGGCGAAGTTTCGAGCGTTATTTAAATACACTCGCAAGCTCTACCGAAAGCGCACCAAATTTTCTGGTTCCAGCGGCCTCCGTGAACCTCATCCAGGCCACTATATGTTGTCCTGGATTGATAGCAATGGTTCTATGAAGTGTCTGCTTGACACTGCCATAGCAATGTGATAGCTCATTACTCGAACTTGCTGAAAGCTTGCACGTTATAAGCAAAACAAAAGCGATTGGAATGATACCCTTCAGTGGAGTTGCATATGCAGAGGGCAGCCTTACAAGAGAAACAACCGGTCTCTATTTACATGCCTAGAAAACACTTCAAAGCGAAACTTCTGATGCCCAGCTTTGATCACCTCGTAAATGTCATGCTCTCTTGAGCTTTCAGTGATGTTCAATAAAAGTGATGAGGCAGGAGCCCTTTTCTCCACATTATCGAAGAGCGGGGCTCTATTCATGAAAACATGTGCTGAAGAGTTCTGCACAAAACACTGGATGAACAAGTAGTGAATATTCCCATGTTCCCACATTTAAATAAAAAAACTACTCAACTGCAAAATGATGCTTCGCAAACAAGACAAGAAACCAGCTAACGTTACAGAAATTAGGAGCCACCTTAGATCCATTCCAGAAACATCTGCCAAGCCAGACATCATATGAGTACCAACCTCTCTTTATTTCTGTGCCAAAGACTTGCATTTTGCTTCGCTAGTTTCACGAGCTTAAACTGAAAGTAAGCCCTATAGCGCTGCTCTTGAATCCACTTGGTGTTGCCATTATTCTACCGCTTGCTAACCAAGACTGCTGAGTGCGGCACTAGATAATGGAAGCTGTGATATCAAGAGAGCTTTCTCTCAGCCTAGATACATTCTATGACTGAAGAGCTCTCATACTGACACTCACATCTTATGCATTCAGATGGTAATCTATGTTAATAAGCATGCGTAAAACATCAATCACCACCTTTTCATGAATAATATTGTTACGGTTGAAAGGTCGAACTAATGTATATTTACAGGAGAGCGCGGAGAGCTAGGTAGCTGGTACAGCCTAGGCAAGAGGGCGTCCAACCGCTAGCCAAGATATCGTCCTCGTCGTCTTCCACCCTTGCCTGGCTCATACCTTAATTGCCCGCCTGATGCTCTAGCACTTCCCGGCTCACAGACGAAGCCTGCGCGGCAATTCGAAATCACCGGAAAACAGCAGGATGAAACCGCTTGAGACGCGCGATGTGTGTAACCTGCGTTCGGCTGGAACAACGACCAGCTGACTTTAAACGGGCCACCACGTACGTTAAGTCGCTCAACCGATCCACAATCACGAAAGGTCCAGTATACTGGGGCAAAAACTTTTGGCATAATCCACGTTTACGCTGTGGGGTCCACACCCATACCAAGTCCCCTTTGCTGTACAAGACAGACTGGTGTCGGCTGTCATAGCGCTCCTTAGATCGGTGTAAAGTGTAAAGTGTTGTATGTAAAGTGTTGTATGTAAAGTGTAAAGTGTTGTATGTAAAGTGTTGAATGCCGGAACTTCGAGCTGAAGAGACGAAGTAATTCTTCACCGGCGTCCGCAACAAACTGACGACCACGATGACTAATTATCACAAGGGGGGAGCCGTGCCTGAGGGTAAGAAATCGTAGCAAGAATGTGACGACGCATGTAGCTGTTGAAGATAGTATGGCCGCAGCTTCTGCATAACGGGTCAGGTGGTCTACACATACGATAACCCACCGATTGTCGTTAGAAGATCGCGGAAATGGCCCCAAGAGATCAATGCCTACTTGTTCAAACGGCCGACAAGGTGGTGGCAGAGGCTGGAGGAGACCCGGCGGAGTAGTCGTAGGACGCTTATGGCGTTGGCATTTCTCGCAACGGCTGACGTACTGCTTGATAGTGCCTCGCATTCTCGGCCAGTAAAAACGCCCCTGTGTTCGGTTCAGTGTTCTTATGAAGCGTAGACGGCCAGACGTTGCGTCATCGTGCATGGCACTCAGTACGTCTGGTCGCAGACTCTGCGGAAGCACCAGGAGAAAGCGTGCGCCTTTACCCGAATAATACGTCTTGTCAAGGAGGCCATCTCGTACACAAAATTGACCGGTGGCTTGAGGACGCAGCGCACAAGTAAAAAGGGGCTCCAGGCTAACATCACTGGCTTGTTCAACCCTGAATCTCGTAGAGTCCGGGAATGTGGCCGAAATAGAAGCAAAACAGTCATCGAAGTTGTCTTCGTCACACTCCGTAGTCGGTAGAGGAAGGCGGGAAAGGCAGTCGGCATCCGCGTGACGATGACCGGACTTGTAAGAGATGACGAAGTCGTACTCCTGAAGTCGGAGAGCCCAACGTGCCAGTCGACCACTCGGATCACGGAGATTGACCAACCAGCATAGAGCGTGGTGGTCCGTAACTATAGTGACCGGGCGCCCATAGCCGGAGGAACAAAATTTGTGAACCGCGAAAACTGTCCAAGCATTCTTGTTCCGTGGCGGTGTAATTGCGTTCCGCCTTACTCAGAGATCGACTGACATAAGCCACAACGTGCTCAGATCCGTGATGACGCTGTACTAGCACAGCTGCGATGCCAATTCCACTGGCATCAGCGTGCACTTCTGTAGGCGAGGAAGCATCGAAGTGGGGTAATATAGGCCCCGATGTCAGTGGAAACTTTAGTTGGCGTAATGCCTCGTCGCAAGCCGACGTCCAGTTGAAAGGAACATCCTTATGGAGAAGGCATGTCAGGGGGTACACCACATCGGCGAATCTTGGTACGAAGCGACGAAAATAAGAACTTAAGCCCAAGAAACTCCGCAGCTCCCGCCGTGACTTCGGTGGTTCGAAGGAACTTACTGCTTCAATCTTCCGTGGATCGGGCCTCACACCATTTCTGTCGACTAGATGTCCAAGTACCAGCGTTTCAGTCCAAAGCGACATTTCTTGGAGTTCAGTACCAGACCGGCTTTCTCGACGCAATCAAGGACGAGGCTAAGACGTCGGTTACGCTCATCCAAAGTGCTTCCAAAAATCACAACATCATCCAGATAGCATAAGCAAATTTCCCATTTCATTCCACGGAGGATGGTGTCCATAAATCGTTCGAACGTCGCCGGCGCATTACAAAGACCAAAGGGCATGACGTTGAACTCATAGAGGCCATCAGATGTCACGAAGGCTGTTTTCCCTTTGTCGTCTGCGTGCATTGGTATCTGCCAATCACCTGATCTCAAATCCAGTGAGGTGAACTAAGCGGCAGAATGGAGGCAGTCGATAACATCATTGATCCGAGGAAGCGGATACACATCCTTTTTGGTGACAGTGTTTAGTTTTCTGTAATCGACACAGAATCGCCATGATCCGTCCTTTTTCTTCACTAGGACCACTTGTGCTGCCCACGGACTTGAGGACTCCTGAATGACGCCTTTCTGCAGCATGTCCTTGACCTGTTCAGCGATAACGGTTCTCTCTGCTGAAGACACACGGTAAGGCTTTTGTCGAATGGGGTGTGCCGAGCCGGTGTCAATGCGGTGGTGAGCACGAGAAGGAAGTGAAACCTGCTTGTCGCCTTGTACGAAATCGAACACAGACACATGCGCCAAAAGAACTCGCGCAAGAGCTTGGCGTTCATCTGAGGGACTTGTTTATCATTCGTGCTCTTCAGACACAGCTGGGTTGGCGTTGTAGGTTCGAAACTGCGCCTCTTCGCTGAAAGCCATAATGGAACTGTAAGTAATTTCCTCAAAAGTGGCGAGTTTCATATTGCGCGGGAGAACAACAGGGGCAGATGGACAATTGAAAGCCCACAGATTCGTGGCACCCTGCACTACACTCACGACAGAACGCGGAATGAGGACATCCTTCTTGGCGCAGCTCGGAGCTAGCGGTAAAACTTGTGCATCGAATGAAGAATGGTCGGCAGTTATGACTGACACAGACACGCGAGAGTGAACATGGCGGTAGCAATAGATCATCGAAAACAACGAAGTGCTGTTCCTCTTTCGGAGATATGTCTGCGAGGGTGGCAAGAAGTGCACTATCAAGACTTATTTCACCCGTACCACAATTGACAGAAGGGCCACAATCCTTAAGGAAGTCATACCGAGAATGACATCATGAGTGCAACGCGGTAATACTAAAAATCCCGTTTTATAATCTTCCCCGCAGAACAAAACACTTGCAACACAAATATAAAGAGGAATAAGGCACTCTCCACTGACACCACGAAAGGTCACACCATCATTCCACGGGAGCATAACTTTCCGCGCCAACCTCTCTTTGAACGTCGCACTCATGACAGACAAGGTAGCACCAGTATCCACTAACGCAGTTGTAGGTATACTATAGACGAAGACATGCACTTTGTTTTTCACCATCACAAGAGGGATATTTCGCAAGATACAGGCTGTCCGTCGACCTCACCTCCATTGGCCGCGTCAGCTAGTTTCCCGACGGCGGTGGTGACGTAAGGCGTCGCCGTGGTGACGGTGAACGGCGTTGTCGACGGATTGGTGGCGTCAGGCTGCGATCTGAAGCTGGTGAGGCACTCCTGTTATGTTGTCCGAAAGCATTTCTGTGTGCTGAGCCTGTGGTTCGGGCAGCGCCAAAGTCAGTTTGCCGGTGGTTGTCATAGACGTCGCGATCGCAATTAGCCCAACCTGGTGGTGGACCGTATCCTGACGGTCGGCGTCTGCGACAAAATCGGGAGATGTGAGCCGTGGCACCACATATATAACAAACCGGGGATGTGCGACTTGGGTTGTAGACCTCGCGGTCAAACGTGGGTTGTTGCGTATAGTAGTGAGCATGACTTTCACATTGCCGACGCGTGGTGACGGGTCCATAAGAACGCTCGTCGTGCGTCACTTTGTTGGAAAAGTTACATCGATGCTGCGGTCGCTGATCGGCAGGATAGCTTAGAGCTTTTGGCATGACAGACAACGAGGATACAGCGGACGCAGGTTCATGGGATTGGTTGGGACGGCCAGGCTGTTCGACACCCGCCGCTCCTTTAGTGTGCCGTTCGAGTACTTCGCGGACTATCTGCCGTATAGTGGTCGCAAGATCGAACTGATAGCCGGAGCTGTCGTCAACGCTTGCAACAGTGGTAACATTAGGTAACCTTCCGAACTTTGGCGTGATACGATGCAGCTTCAAAGCTTCAAACGTTCGGCACTGCTTGATGAGGTCGTCGACTGAGCTGAAACTCTCTTTTCCAATGAGGTAGCTATGCACGTCTTCAGCATTCCCTTTGAGGAGGTGCCCAGCTTTATCTTCTTCAGACATAAGAGGGTTTACCGTCCTACACAGCCTCAAGACCACCTCTATATAGGTCGTACAGGTCTCACCTGGGACTTGCGCGCGTTGGAGCAGCGTCTGCTCCGCCCGTTTCCTCTTAGCGGTGAAATCTCCGAAGCATTCTGTGATGTCGGCAACAAAGCGGTCCTACGTTGTTAGTGTATCCTCGTGGTTCTCGAACCACAGAAGTGCGGTATCCGTGAGAAAAAGAACGACGTTCTCCAACTGAACCCATTGTACTTGCTCCATTGTACTTGCTCCATTGAACTTGCTCACACGCTTGTAATGTGTGAGCCACTGTTCGACGTCCTCACCAGATTTACCCGAAAAAGAGCGTGGCTCCATCGTGTGCCTCCAGACGCCAGTAGACCGCGCCGGAGAGGACAGTGGTGACGGGTAGTTGTAGTTTTGAGACATCTCCAGCGGCGGCAGTTGAGTGAGGCGTCGGCTTCGTCGTAGGATCCCCGGTAGCAGCTCCGTCTTCGTGGTCAGCCTGCCCAGCACCTCCACCACAAAACTGTTACGGTTGAAAGGTCGAGCTCATGTTTATTTACAGGAGAGCGCGGAGCGCTAGGTAGCTGGTACAGCCGAGGTAAGATGGCGTCCAACCGCTAGCCAAGATATCGTCCTCGTCGTCTTCCACCCTTGCCTGGCTCATACCTTAATTGCCCGCCTGATGCCGTAGCAATATGTTGAATATTGCACAACTTACGAATGCCCCCACTGTGAACTCTTACTTATTCGTTTCCAAAGAAACCGAACTTCGCAGTATTTGCTTGAAATCGACGATGTCTCTCCAATCACCAGCATATAGAGATTTGTAGTCTTAACGTATTAGCTTCAAGGAGAGTGTGATACCCTCCAAACAAAAAGGGGTGTTGAGTACATTTGCGAACATAACATAAAAAAGCAAACAATTTCGGAATAATTCTACGAAGAACCTATTTTCTCACTAATTATCAACTTGAATAATAGCACCACGTAAGGTCTCCCTCATCCCCAAATAAACAACCTTGCCCATAAGGTATCACTGCTACCTTTGGTTTATGCTCGCTGCTTTTTTATGGCTTTGTTCTTGTTATGGTTGTCTCAATGTCCGTCACGAATCAATACAGAGCCACACATGCAAATACTCATTACGGCAACAAAAAGAGAACAGCTTTCTCTAGACTAGCTTGGAGCGTGCACGAAGAGCATCTTTACCTACTTCTAAGTCACCAGGGCATCAGGGTAGCATTGGCAAGGAAGAGGGGATGCCCCCATTGTATGGTGACTAATTCATTTCTTTTTCAACTTTATGTGCCGCTCTCTGCCAATTGCCGCTAAAGATGCTTTAGTAAAGTTCGAATTCTCACCTCATGATTCATGCACTTGCATGGATGTTTTGATTTTGAGTTATGTGTCTCCAAAATATCATTAATTTCTTTAGGATTCCTCCATGATTTGCACCATTATTGGGCGTAACGCGGTAGTTACCGACAGCTGGGCAAGAAACACACTACAGTGCAATTCGGGCTCTCAGGGGAGACGAAGGAAAGTGCTATCACAAATTGAGAATTTATTTTTGCCAAAGCAGTTACCAGCGACAATGTGTACACATGCCAGTCTTGTTTTTTAACCTTTGTTTTGAAATGCGCGTACTGCCTAAAGATGAGCGCACCCTTTTCTCTTGTTGATTAACGATTTCACAAGGTGGTGTGAGCCTACATCTACAGGTACGGTTACGGCTTGTAATTTGCTTCAAATGCTGAGGAAATAGCATGACACCACTGATACAGACTAATGTGGCAACTTCGTAAAGCACAGCTATTTGTGTTAATGTGACAAGTTTCGTCATAATGATTAGAGTTCCGCCAACGCGCTCCTGACCACAGCCAAGATGCTGGTTCATTATTTCAACATCTGGTTCTAGCCTTCTGTTAGTTGCACTACACTTCCCTAAGATACCATCCATGAATTACTGTTACTGAACGCCGTCACTTATTGCTGAACATTACCTTTTTGCAAAAATGTGGCTGCGTGTGCTGATGCCGTTTTAACTATAGGGTGAATCAGCTATTTTGGGGAGGCTTTGCACCTTTCTTGCCTAGACCATGTCGCTGACTCGGACCACCACAGTTTATTCCCAACAACCTTCAGGGAATCAGTGTAAAAAAACAGCTTTCAGGAATGGCAATGTAGAATCATTGTGCAAAAAACAACTTTCAGGAATGGTAATGTAGCACCAATGTTAGCTTCTCATCGTGCCAGTACCTGAACTTGAAGTCATGGCGCAAAAGGTTAGACAGGACCGAAGAAGACACGTAAGACACAGACAAGCGCACTTGTCTGTGTCTTACGTGTCTTCTTCGGTCCTGTCTAGCCTTTTGCGCCATGACTTCAAGTTCAGCTATGCACCAACTAGCCCGACAGCAAACGTTATTGTGCCAGTACCTCCTTTTTTCCCCTTGCAAAGAGAAGCAGAATGAACTACACAATTCGTTTTGTTCAGGCGAACTACTACTTTTCCTACTCCGGTTCACCTCAGAGTCACCAGCTTATATTTTGTTCAGACATTCAGAATTCGAAAGCGTGTTTTTGGGTCAATTATGCGACTTCGAACCTCGTTAATTCGAAGTCGCATAATTCGAACCAACGGATAATTCCATGTGGCCCGTAGGTGCCGGCACAGTTACATGTATTTGAATGTGGAAAAACTCTCTTTAATTCGAACCTGAAACACCCACCACGGTTTATTCGAACAAGATTGCCCGTCCGCTAAGACATTTCGTGAAATCCCAAGTCGATCGCCAAATATTGATGCGCCAGCCGCCGTAGCGTCGCAAACCCGTACCTATCTGCTCGCTTCGCAGGCATTTGAATGCGCCATCAGCTGGCAGAAATCATGCCCCGCGCCCTTGCAAGGGCGCCCGGCGTCGTCCTTCTCCTTCTTCAAAGTGCCTGAGAAAAGAGCGCATACCGTATTTGCCCACATAATTTGCACCCTAGTATAATTTACGCACCCATCATATATAGCAAGCTTTACAAAAAAATTTCCTCGAGTCCAGGGGCTCTGAGCTGCCACCTGAGGCCACCACGATCCAACTGCCGGCCCAATCTGTACAGTAAAGTCTTCTCTCTCGCATACTTTGTGCTCTCCGCCCCGCCCGAGCCAGCTCACCGGCGCGCGCGCATGGACAGACTTTGGACAGCCGCGTGCCTGCGCCCCTCGCTTCGCAGGCGAGCACAGTCCTACGCAAAAAGAGCTACAAGTGCGATGTGCTTTATAAAGGCGAAGGATTTCTTAGCGAACTTCGGCGACCTCGAGCATATCTATCTATCTATCTATCTATCTATCTATCTATCTATCTATCTATCTATCTATCTATCTATCTATCTATCTATCTATCCGTCTACGATTTTGTGCTCTCCTGGCCGTTTCGCTAATGGGATGTATACGAAAATTGGTTTGGCACAACATGACTGCATGACGATCATAAATGAGGAGTCAAAACATGAAAATCGTGACATGTATGTCATGAGCGGCATGATCTGCATGCCACTCGTTTCGTTAATGGGATGTATACCAAGATTGCTATGGCACTATACGACTGCATGACGAACGTAAATGACAGGTCATAACTTTATAGTCATGACATGCGTTAATGAGCGGCATGGTTTACATGCCACAGTCATGGTGCTCTTACGGCCGTTCCGTTAACTTCATATGTACCAAACTTGGTATAGCGAGAAAACAATGCAAATCCATTTTACGTTCCTGATGCGTGCTTCACATTTCCTTGAGTCCCACTGCACGTAGGATCTGCCAATGCTTTTCCCGATTCTCTTCTCAGGACTGATTAATTTGTGGGGTTTAACGTCCCAAAACCAGTTCTGATTATGAGAGACGCCGTAGTGGAGGGCTCCGGAAATTTCGACCGCCTGGAGTCGAAATTTTCGGTATACATCCCATTTAACGCGCGCTGACATCGCACAGCACACGCGCCTCAAAATCTCTTCTCCATCGAAATACAGCCTCCGCGTCCTGGATTCGATCCCGCGACCTTCGGATCTGCAGCCGTATGCCATAAGCACTAGACCACCGTGGTGCGGCTCTTCTCCCGAAGCCCCCGGAGCCGAAAGCACGGTCGCTAGAACAGAAGCACGCGAGTGGGGGCGACGAAAACGGCTGAAGCAGAGATCAGACGAGCCCGGCCCACCTCCATCGCTCGGAGGGCGATGACATCACCCCGATCGGGACGCCTGCCATCGAAGCGGAGAGTAAACGATCCGCCCGTCTTTAACGAGCATGAAAAGACGCGAGGGGGTGTGTGGCTCAGCTGCGGAGATAGCACTCGCGCGCGCGCTGTCTCGGCAGCCATCAGTGGGCGACTCCTAAAGCTTTCTACGTGCGGCACTGTCAACGCGAGGGGTCTTTGAAAAGTGTGCCTGGAGCAGCCGTATTCTCTTACACCAGCCTTTTGTAATGTTATGTGACATCGTATCCAAAAGAGTTACCATATATAGCGCGCGTTACATTATATTGCATGTTATTTCGAATGTGTTCGCTAAATCTCCGCGTAATTTGCGCACCCCGTTTCGGAGCTCTAAAGCGCGATAGAAAGTGCGCAAATCACGCGAGTAAATACGGTAGCTCAGTGGCTACGGGCCACCGGGCGAGCGAAGCCGTTGCGGCCGTGCCACTCAGCAGTGCCGCACACGCACAGTGGCACCACCGCTAGCCCGCATGCACGCTGCAAGACAAGACCGGTGGAGGCAGCGCGGAAGTAACAGTCACTAGCGCACATGTTTCTAATGTTGGTATTGTGCGCTAGTACCGCCAACCAAAGGGACCTCGCCTTGTTCGAACTCCGGTTAATTTGAACAGATTTCCTGTCCCCTCGGAGTTCGAATTAACGAGGTTTGACTGTATGTGCTTAGTGGCCAATTGCACCACCACAATCAGGTTTAGATAGTAGGTGGCACAATTTAAAGCCCTGCCACACCTCGCAAACACGAGAGTGTCCGCTGTATAATTGCAGGAAGGAAGAAATGACCTCCCAGAGAAACTGCCTGCTTACTGCACTTGATCATTAAATGCTACAGTTATCTGCCTGAAGTTTCGACCTGTCCACGTACTTAAGTGGGATCATTCAGCCAGGCAAGTACTGCCAGGAAAAAAGAAAGCTACGATGCTTCAGATAATTTCGTGAGGAATGTGAAATCGAGCTGCAAGATGTGAGCATCTGTGATCACTCGAGCGATAGAGAGCCTTCGAGATCGACCAGCTGCGGTGCCTTATTAGAGGTCATTCCGTTACTGCTAAATGTGCATGCACCATCACACCTGGCAAGACACAGACAGGAATGTTTCCTAAAATAGTTTGGAACAGCGAGATGCTAAATATAGCGACAATGGTTACTACACTGCACTTGCAACATCCACTGCCAAAAAGTATGGAAAGATGTCTGCTTTGGTATCAGAATGGGACTTGTGAAGAAATAATAATTGTAATTCAATTAAGCAGTGGACGCTATTTCCTACAGCCCTTGTAGGGAGCATGGTTAAGCATCGTCGGGCTGGTTGTACAAGGAATGAAAGAGTGGATAGAAGAGGAACACTGTCATGGAGGGCACCAGAAATTTTGACCACCTGGGCTTCACGCGCACTGACACCACGTGTCAGAGCATCACACTTCAATGCATGTGCATACATTAGAGATGTGTTTGCATGCATATGGAACGAGCCTCTAGCATTTCGCCTCCGTCACATGTGGCAGTCAAATTTCCAAGGAGGCAGAATGCTAGACGCCCCGGTACTCAAAATTTGGTGCGCATTAAAAACTCCAACTGTTCTAAATTTCTTGAGCCCTCCACAATGGCATTTCTCAACTTTTCACTACTTCATTGCCTTATCATGCATTTTCAATTCAAATTAAAAAAAAGAAAACTCTCAGGTCTGCACAGAGTATACAGCACAGTCGTGGTGTAAGCTTGACTTCGCTGCATGCTCTCTGGTTCTTTTTTCCACTTATCTTCTTCCACAGCTGCTTCCTCTTCTTAGTGATCTTATTTGTCGTCATTGTCGCTGCGTCTTCCACATCTTCACCATCTTCCTCTTCATACTATCACTGCCTGCCTTCTTGTTATTCCTTCTCTTCCTCTTTTTTGTCGATGTCCTCTTCCTCTTCATTTTCGTCTTCTTCCTCTTCTACTCGTCGTCCTTCTCCTCCTCTTTGTCCCTCGACAGCTGACAACGTATGGTGTCCTGAAACACCAATCTTACGATATCGGAGGGTATGATGTGATGAGGGTTGAGGGTATGATGTGCCCGATCGTCTGATTGAAGTCAGGGATGTGTAGCATGGCCCCTATTGAGCTGAATTCACATCCCCGCAGGCATGAATTCTTTTTCTTATCTTCAGCGATAATGGCTACAGAAACTGACGGGCGGTGGCGTACCATCACTAGCAGTTGCTGCCATTGTAACGAGTCCATAACAGTGTAGGCTGCGAAACACATCATAGAAAAGGCCTTCTATTTGCTCTATTAACGCGATAGCGTTAGAGAGCTCGTTCCGCAGAAATACCGCCGTCGGTGTCGGTGCCTCCCCTCGTCTCGTGCGTGAGCGAAAAATCATCCGTGAGCTAAAAATAACAGCTCCAGAAGTGCAGAACTATGTCCATCTAGCGGAAGACATGTCAAGCAATGTCTCGACTACCATGGCCTTCCAGACGGTGCGCGCGCCTGCCATCTGCGAGGTCATGCGACTACAGCAGAGCGTATAGTCGGGTACAATTTTAGAAGACAGGAGAGGCCCCGCCCAGATGACCGAAGCGCAGCAGCCAATTGCCCTCTCCGCGACTAAGGAAATAGTCCCGCTCAAAAAATTGTGACTGCTTCTAAAACGCCTATTTATGGGTATAAATATGATTTGTGTATCATGACGAGTGCTCTGGTAAAACTGTCATGATGAAAATGGCACAGCACATGCCGGATCGCGAGACAAAAATAACTCCGTGCCATCTGCAACGGTGGGCGTCGTCTGCTACGGAGCAAGATCGGCGGCCCCGGGCGTGTACGACGAGAAACGCAGGGGCACAGTACACAAACACACCCGCCGCTCACAGTAGTTGGCAAACTCTCCTCGTTGTAACTTCACTTAGGACGCTGTTTGTTTCCAGCGGTATGTCGCCGCGGGATCCTGTTTCCAGACGAAACGCAGCGCAGCGTCTCCGATATTCTCTGCAATCTCCCTTCGCCGACTCACAGCTCAGAAAAAAACGTACGCGGCACAAATTGCGCATCGTAAGCTCACAATAATATTTCCATGAAGTTGGTATAAAAGTGCTGTTAAGTAGAAAACCTCTAGCATTACTATAGATACGTCGCGCGCGCGCGCGTGTGTGTGTATCTGTGTCTGTGCGTGTGTGTGTGTGTAACAACACACATTAATAAGTATGCACTGAGTGGATGAAGGGCACACTAGGAGCCAGATTTCGCTATCGCGTTCAACCCTTAAAGGCGAAGCTTAAGGGTCCCCCAATTTTTTCTTTTTCTTTTTACATTCTCTTAAAGGGCCACTAAACAGGCTCCTACTTTTTTTTAAAGCCGCCCGAACAAGCTAACTCAATCATAGAGACGGTTGCGGCGATCACTTCCTGCGAGTATGACAGCGTTGCGCGCCACACAGACGCCGTATTTCAAAAAACAATTCCCGCGCCTCTTTCCAGCGATTGACCAGTCATCCTTACAACCTACGTGTCGTCATGTTGGACCGGGAACAACTTTACGTAGTCGTACCTCGTTGATTGGTCGAAACCAGGTCTACGTCAGATCCTGTGTCCGTCCCACCGTACTACGAAACTGCGCGGCTGCGCCGATTCGCCTTCACCGTCTTGGTGTGCAGTTTTGGCCGCGTAGTTGTTGTGCGTATGCGGAGACTTCGGACCACGTTTTAAATGCGACGCATTTCTTAGCGAACTTCGGCTAGTTTGAGCGTATCTATCTATCTATCTATCTATCTATCTATCTATCTATCTATCTATCTATCTATCTATCTATCTATCTATCTATCTATCTATCTAGCCGCCTACGATTTCGTGCTCTCCTGGTCGTTTCGTTGATCGCATATTTACGAAAATTGGTATGCCACATCATGACTACATGACGAACGTAAATGACAGGTCATAACATGAAAACCATGATATGCATGTCATGAGTGGCATGATTTACATGCCACGGTCTTAGTGCTCTCCTAGCCGTTTCGCTAATGGGATGTATGCGAAAATTGGTATGGCACAACATGACTGCCTGACGAACATAAATGGCAGGTTATAACAGGAAAATCATGACATGCGTGTCATGAGCGGCATGATTTACAAGTCACAGTCTTGGTGCTCTCCTGGTCGTCTCGTAAATGGTATGTATACAAAAATTGGTATGCCACAATATGACTGCATGGCAAACATAAATGACAGGTCATAACATGAAAATCATGACATGCATGTCATGAGTGACATGATTTACATGCGACGGCCTTGGTGCTCGCCTGGCCGTTTCGTTATTGGGATGTATACAAAAATTGGTATGCCACGACATGACTGTTTCGCGAACATGGCTGACAGGTCACAACATGAAAATCATGATATGCATGTCATGGGCGACATGGTTTACATGCCACGCGTTTCGTCAACGGCATGTATACGAAAATGGCATGCCACAAGATGACTGCATCATATACGTAAGTGGCAGGTCATAACATGAAAATCATGACATGCATGTCATGAGCGACATGATTTACATGCCACGGTCTTGGTGCTCTCTTGGCCGTTTCGTTAATGGGATGTGTAGGAAAATTGGTATGCAACAATATGACTGCATGACGAACATAAATGACAGGTCACAACATGAAAAGAATAGTATGCATGTCATGGGCGGCATGATTTACATGCCAGGCGTTTCGTTAATGGGATGTATACCAAAATTGCTATGGCACAACACGACAGCATGACGAACGTAAATGACAGGTCATAACATTAGAATCATGAGACGCGTATCATGACCGGCATGATTTACATGCCAGGGTCCTGGCGCTATACTGCCGTTTCTTTAATGGGATGTATGGGCTCCGTCTACTGACCAGAGGGCACTACGTAGCTCTCGTCGGACGGCTCAGTCGCGCACGGTGGAAACCGACGCGACAGCGACGAGCGCGTTTCTTCGCTGCTTTCCGGGCGTGCTGCGAACCACACGAACGGTCGCGGCGTCGCCCTTTGGAACAGTTTGCCGCAGGTTTGGAGCGCATGTCACAAAGGAAATAACACGAAAGGAGGTGGGACGGGCGGTCGCTGCTGCTATAGAGTGGGAGACGGGCATCGCGTTCGCGTATTTCCCTGTCACAGTCTGCCCAATTTTAAGTGCGAATGCACTTTATAAGCGACCCTGAATCCGCCGTCCCATAGCAACGGTGCGAGGAGCGGAGAGGAGCGTCTGTAGCAACGGCGCAGCGACGTCACACTCCACGTGACTG
>JABSTT010003967.1:0-24106 GCA_013339685.2 Hyalomma asiaticum | reverse complement strand
GGTAACACGCGTGGCCTTGCCTCTATTTCACAGCTAAGCTACGCGTCAACTGAATCAAAAACACGTGCACTTCGCTCGCGTTTTTACAGGTGGAAATGAAGAGCAGATGAAATTAGGCGCGTTGCCGACGGAGAAACAGCCGGCCCACAAGCGTCGCCGGCCGACGGCGAAACCTTCACGCTAACAGGGGCGATCCTAGTGGCAGCTTTTGTCCCTGAATGAAACTTCGGCCGGAGTTTCGTGACCAGAAAAGTATTGAAGGACTCTGGTTTCGTCCAGCCACTTATACATTGATACTACAGCAACATGCTCATAGGCATCATTTTATTTCAGGTGAGCTGGAGGTTTGTTGATCTGGCACAAATCACATCTGGATCTCAGAAGGAGCATTTGTGGGACCACAGCATGGTGGTCATGTTTCAGCCTTTCACGGTAAAAAATTACTTTTTTTTGTGCATCAAATATTGCGTTAGTGAAATGAAATTATTTCTGTGGTCTTAGGAAAATGAACTCGAGTGCTCTGAGGCTTTGCATTGGGAAGCAATGTCAAGGCTGACACAACGGCAAAAATCATCATAGAAGCTACCATCCTCTGCAAAAAAGCTGGCCTACTTATTGACTACATCACCTGTGATGGGGCCAGGTGGAACAGATCAATGTGGAAACTGTTCGGCATAAGAGGTAACATTTGAACTAAATTATAAGATTTCTTCTGGGAAATTCAATCATTCTCTTCAATTTTGTGCATGTTTTCTCATAGGTGAAGCTACAAGCATATGATGCAAGGCCCCACACCCAGTTGATGCAACTCATCATTTGCACTTTCTGTCCGATTTTCCTCATTTAGTCAAGAATATTCAAAATGCATTGGTGACAAGGATTCAACACTCCTGAAGGACGTGAGCATGTAGTGCCCATTAAGGAAGCCTGGAAACTGGACAATCAGTGTTTCCCTTAAAGTGATGCCAAAGATAACTAGAAGTTACATCCATCCGAACTCTTTCGAAAAAATGAAGGTTGCCTCAGCTTTTCAAGTATTTGGCGATGAAGTAAACACAATCAAGGGCCTCTTTCTGTATCGCTCTCATTTAGGAAGACCTTACAACTCTGTGTAGCCAACAGAGCTTTCTAAAGAAAATGAACCAACCGATAAGAATAACGACTGCTCGTATGCCAAGAGCAGGTTTGTCCATGCTCTCGTCAAAGCACACATTTTTGAAGGAGTTTCTGGAATATTTGGCGAAACGGGAAGAACACGCATAGGCCACAGTCGGTGGCTTCTTGAGCTCAACCACCGCAGAAGGTCTCCAGGTGACCACTGAAAGTACTTGGATGAGACATAATTAGAGCAAAAAAAACACCGAAACCACAGACAGGAGACCGTGTTGTCGGTCTGCTGTCTGTGGTTTGGGTGTTTCTTTACACTAATTATGTCTCGTCCAAGTATGCACCAACTAGCCCAGCTTTCTTCGTAACATTGAAAGTACAACGACCCTAATGTCATACTTCAACAGCATCGGTTTTAAGTACATATATACTGCAAATTTGAGCCAGGACCGACTTCAGAATCTTTTTGGCATTGTCAGACCGTCGTCAGGAAGCAATGACCATCCAACTGCAGCACAGCTTTTAGTTGTAGTTAGTTCACTGGCATTTTACAACATTGCATGCAAAACGCCTAAATACGGAAATTCTGCCCGAGAAGTTACCACTGCTCTTGCTTCTCTTGCTAATGTGCAAACAGAAACTAACATTGGTGTACTCGATAGTTTGATTGACGAAGGAATGTTTTGTGATGCCGAAAATGCTCTAGAAAGTTGCGCTTTGCGCACACTCTTAGAAAAAAAAGTTAATAAATGGTTAGTAAATGCTTGTACTTACTAGTTTCAAGCGTATTTTACTACCTTCGGGAAATGTGTTTACTAGCCAGCAGTTAGTAAAGCGCGTAAGTTCTTGCCATTACTAACCAGGAAGGTTTACTTGGTATTTTTTACTAGTTGACTACTAAGACACTCCCAGTGTTGCGGGGTGGGGTGCACAGCTAGTGGCATGACAAAGACGAAGAACCACACGAGACAAGTGTTATAGCCTCAATTAAATCGAGCAGGTGGAAGAGTGATTGCAAAAAAAGGCATTAGGCGTCACATGGAAGGCAGCGGCTAGCAAGCGGTCATGAAACATAATTGCGTTATGCTTATCGCAATGTATATATCTTTTGTTAGCACCTTTTCCTTTTTTTTTTCTTTCACAAGAAATAAACATGCCTGCGCTGAAAGGCAGTGTTATTAGCACTTTCTTCTAATGCTTCATTCTCCTTTTTTTACTTTTTTTGCTATCGATATATTGGTACAACCACTACACGCACAGCTCAACAATATTAATTGCTAAATTACCTTTTTGCTTCGAATTTTACGGCTGGTAATACACAGAATATGCACTACAGCACAGCTGTGTACAGTTGCGCACGCAATCTGGCGTTACACATGCAACATGAAGTGGTGTGTAACACATTGGACCGAGGACGAGGACAATGTCCGTAAAATGCATGTTCGCATAACTTACGGCAAATATCAATTGTAGAATGGTATGTAAAATAAATACTACATTGCGTAAGCAGTTTTTAGCTTTAGAGCATTATTTTCTGTAATTTCTCACACCGAAAGCGTGGCAACTGGGCTAACATTTTGAAACTGAAACTGCAACCCGTGGTGCTGCCATCATGGGGCGAGTGGTGGGTTTTTTTTTTTTCCAACATGGCGACGCGCTGTCGTTATCGTGTTCATGGTCGTGTCCAACGTGGTGGTGAAATTCGTTTTCGGTGCAGACGATTCTGGGTTGCGCTGCATCGCATTGTGTGTTTAGCATTGTGCTCATTAACTCAAGTGTAACTTCTTGACCAAATGTGAGATGCCAGTGTGCAACTAAACTGAGAAAGCAGCAGCCGGCAGCGGTCGACACTTCTGAGATCCTTTGTTGACATCCATTCGCCGATAGACGTGAGCTGTCACGACACCGTCTTTAAATGTGTACGGCATCGGCGAGGGGCAGCGACGGAATGCTTTCTCTCACTCCGTGATGTGTGTTCCTAGGAAATGCCTCTCGTTCGCACACATAGGGCGTCGGCATATTGCTTCTCGACCTACGGATGAACGGCGCGGCGTGGCATACCGCCTCAATGCCGTCGGGTGACCCTAAGTGGACCAGCATGTTTCTTGGACTAAGGTGAATGCTACGCTTTGTGACCTCGTCATTGCTGTGTGCGCTCTTGGCAGCAAAGGAAATCGAGTAGCGTGGTGCACAGAGTGGTTGCAGTAGAATAAAGTTGCCTGCACATGATGCCTTGGAGACCTCAGTCGCATCAAAGCCAGAGTACTGTACGCCCGTACTAGCCTGCAGGAAAAATCCATAATAGTGTGCACACAATTGTCGCCACGAACGTGATCGTCTTCCTTTTTATACGTGCGACTACACGACTCTCAATACATGCCCACTGCTGTGCTTATCGCTGGCACGAGCATGCCCTTCTGCATTTACTGCACTTTTAGTGCTGCAGACAACTGCGATCCAAACTGATTATGCAAGCACTAATGTGTTTTAGCTGCCATTAAAAAGGACAAAAAAGACAAAAGGACAAACAGACATCAAGAGAGGCGCCTGATGTTAAAAGAAGCCGGGAAGAAGCCTCTCAATTCTCTCGTGCCCTCGAGGAGGATTCTTCTGCTTCCCCCTGAACTTGTGGATCATCTCGTTGCAGCTGGCCACACCGTTCTGCAGGCACGAACGATGGGCAAAACGAGCACAGCCCTCATTACCTTCGAGGGACTGCAGGTTCCCCATTACATACGTTATTATGGCGCCGAATACCGGTGCTATGTGCATCGTCCCCGCAAGCAAGTTGGTACAGTTTTGCCTCCAGTTGGGGCATCGCTCCAACCACCGCCCTACACCGAACTGCGTCACATGCAAGATATATTCAGTGGCTGTGCTCATGAATAAAGCAGTGCGAATTTGCGCTTGTCCCTGTACCCTCCCTTGTGAATGTCTTTCTTCGCACAACCTTATTGTTTCGAAAAGATATGCGGCGTTGATAACCCAACATCAGAGCACTCCTGCACACCGAAGTGCCGCTTATGCAGAGGTGACCACCCAACTACAGACACGGGCTGTCCTGCCCGCGCCCGGCCTCCCTTGAACATGGACAGGGTCCGGAAAGCACTTCAACAGGTACAGCAACAACGGGATCCAAAACATCACACCCTTGTCATCTCAGGGCGACTTACAAGCAGCAAATCCCACTTCAGGCAGGACATCCAGATCACGGTCCCAATCCAGACGCAGGACGCGGAGCATGGCCCGCTCTCGTACCCACTCCGGGACATCTCAACTGCCGCCTGCAAAGCGGATTACCCCCTACGGCACTCCTTACGTGGAGATGCAGAATATCCAACATACTAAGGTGAACATCCTCATCCGCAAAGCCTACAAGATTGCCTTAGGACTTTCACCTACCACATCGACAAAACTCGCCAAGATGGGGGTTCATAAACCTGGGAAGAGTTAACTGAGGCACAGAAGACAAACCAACTAGACAGACTAAAGCTGATGAAAATGGGACATGCACTTCTAAAGGACCTCAATTATACTATCGAAAGAGAAGCACACATGCGCAGCCTATACCTCACGAACTCAAGGAGAAAATACACGTCTGTCACATACCTAAGAACACGCACCCGGAATATGACAAAGGAAGAAGAAAAGCACGCAGCCAGCGCTGCAGAGGCAGCTGGAGAGGAATAGCAATGATGAATGCGTACAATATACGGATGCTGATAAATACCGAGGACTAAACAAATACGTAGCTAGCGTAGTGCATGAAAACGGCCACGAACTTCCTGCCGCTTCGACATACACAAATGATGCAACTACCGCAGAGGAAGTGGGCATTGCGTTAGCAATCAACACAGGTTATTCATCAGTAACTATTGTGAGATTCACAAGAAGCTTGTCGCAGGGTTCAAATAAGACTCACCAGCAGATCAGCACTTCAAATTCTCCTCTGGTGCGACTTTGAAAATGCAAGTATCCTCTGGACACCGGGGCATGAATCCCTAGCGGGGAACTATGCGGCGCACGCCGCAGCCCGAGAGCACACACACCGGGCTACTCCGCAGCGACATTCGTGCTCTGATAGAGAAGAGGAACCAATACCCAAGAAATACTCGGAAATACTTGCGCACTACAAGAAGCAACGATGTCAGTATCCCCCAGCCCGCAGAAATACGACCCAACAACAAGCGGTGACATGGAGAAGACTCCAGGCAGTCACATTTTCACACAGCACGCTACTGCACGCAATGTATCCAGGAACTACAGCAGGAACTGCGAACACCCTGTACCACATACTAAGGTGAACATCCTCATCCGCAAAGCCTACAAGATTGCCTTAGGACTTTCACCTACCACATCGACAAAACTCGCCAAGATGGGGGTTCATAACACCTGGGAAGGGTTAACTGAGGCACAGAAGACAAACCAACTAGACAGACTAAAGCTGATGAAAATGGGACATGCACTTCTAAAGGACCTCAATTATACTATCGAAAGAGAAGCACACATGCCGCAGCCTATACCTCACGAACTCAAGGAGAAAATACACTGTCAATACCTAAGAACACGCACCCGGAATATGACAAAGGAAGAAGAAAAGCACGCAGCCAGGCGCTGCAGAGGCAGCTGGAGAGGAATAGCAATGATGAATGCGTACAATATACGGATGCTGATAAATACCGAGGACTAAACAAATACGTAGCTAGCGTAGTGCATGAAAACCGGCCACGAACTTCCTGCCGTTCGACATACAACAAATGATGCAACTACCGCAGAGGAAGTGGGCATTGCGTTAGCAATCAAACACAGGTTATTCATCACGTAACTATTGTGAGATTCACAAGAAGTTGTCGCAGGGTTCAACTAAGGACTCACCAGCAGATCAGCACTTCAAATTCTCCTCTGGTGCGACTTTTGAAAAATGCAAGTATCCTCTGGACACCGGGGCATGAATCCCTAGCGGGGAACTATGCGGCGCACGCGCAGCCCGAGAGCACCACACAAGGGCTACTCCGCAGCGACATTCGTGCTTGATAGAGAAGAGGAACCATACCCCAAGAAATACTCGGAAATACTTGCGCACTACAAGAAGCAACGATGTCAGTATCCCCCAGCCCGCAGAAAATACGACCCCAACAACAAGCGGTGACATGGAGAAGACTCCAGGCAGTCACATTTTCACACAGCACGCTACTGCACGCAATGTATCCAGGAACTACAGCAGGAACTGCGAACCCCTGTACCACATGGTATGGGGATGCCGAAACAACCCAGCTGTCCCAACCGTTGACACATCGAATGTACCCCAAAATCCGGACGACAAGCGAGAGGCACTGCTATCGTCACGAAACCCTGAGAACCAGCTCCTGCTGGTGGACAGGGTTCACGCGATAGCTGCAAGCCTTGGCTACCTGGAACGAAGCAGCCATCCACCTCTGGGGGAAGAAAAAGCACGCCCTGGTCACATATATCTCAATAAAATAATGTTTCATCATCATCATCGCCACCGACCAGAAACTACCGCCACGCCGCCGTCAGTTGAAATCGCAAGCGCATACCTCGAGTATAGTGCCTAGAATATACATCCTAGAATATACTATTCTAGGCACTATACTGCGAACACCCTGTACCACCCTGTTACTATAACATACCATACTATTCTAGGCACTATACCTCTAGTGTTCTGTGCTACGGTTCGCTCCTCACTACATCCTCACATCGTCATCAACTGCACCTTATTCAACGTGACCAGCTAGCAAGTGCTTCAAGGGCTTAGCTTCCAAGATGATACGCCATACGGTAGATTTGCGGATATCGGAAGAAAACAGAAAGCACTAGAGGTAAACTTCATTTGAAACCTTCCAAATGCCTCGACGGAAAGCCGCAGGAGGCGCAAGAGATAAACTTCATTTCATAGCTTCCTAATGCCTCGACGGAAACCCGCAGGAAGTGCGAGAGATAAACTTCGTTTCAAAGCATCCAAAATGCCTCGACGGAAAGCCGCAGGAAGCGCGAGAGATAGACTTCGTTTCAAAGCTTCCAAAATGCCAGGACGGAAAGCCGCAGGAAGCGAAAGAGATAGACTTCGTTTCAAAGCTTCCAAAATGCCTCGACGGAAAGCCGCAGGAGGCGCAAGAGATAGACTTCGTTTCAAAGCTTCCAAATACCTCAACGGAAAGCCGCAGGAAGTGCGAGAGATAAACTTCGTTTCAAAGCTTCCAAAATGCCTCGACGGAAAGCCGCAGGAGGCGCAAGAGATAGACTTCGTTTCAAAGCTTCCAAATGCCTCGACGGAAAGCCGCAGGAAGCACAAGAGATAAACTTCGTTTCAAAGCTTCCAAAATGCCTCGACGGAAAGCCGCAGGAAGTGCGAGAGATAAACTTCGTTTCAAAGCATCCAAAATGCCTCGACGGAAAGCCGCAGGAAGTGCGAGAGATAAACTTCGTTTCAAAGCTTCCAAAATGCCTCGACGGAAAGCCGCAGGAGGCGCAAGAGATAGACTTCGTTTCAAAGCTTCCAAATGCCTCGACGGAAAGCCGCAGGAAGCACAAGAGATAAACTTCGTTTCAAAGCTTCCAAAATGCCTCGACGGAAAGCGCAGGAAGTGCGAGAGATAAACTTCGTTCAAGCTTCCAAAATGCCTCGACGGAAAGCCGCAGGAAGCTGCGAGAGATAGACTTCGTTTTCAAAGCTTCCAAAATGCCTCGACGGAAAGCCGCAGGAAGGCGCAAGAGATAAGACTTCGTTTCAAAGCTTCCAAAATGCCTCGACGGAAGCCGCAGGAGGCGCAAGAGATAGACTTCGTTTCAAAGCTTCCAAATGCCTCGACGGAAGCCGCAGGAAGCGCGAGAGATAGACTTCGTTTCAAAGCTTCCAAAATGCCGGACGGAAAGCCGCAGGAAGCGAAAGAGATAGACTTCGTTTCAAAGCTTCCAAAATGCCTCGACGGAAAGCCGCAGGAGGCGCAAGAGATAGACTTCGTTTCAAAGCTTCCAAATACCTCAACGGAAAGCCGCAGGAAGTGCGAGAGATAGACTTCGTTTCAAAGCTTCCAAAATGCCTCGACGGAAAGCCGCAGGAGGCGCAAGAGATAGACTTCGTTTCAAAGCTTCCAAATGCCTCGACGGAAGCCGCAGGAAGCACAAGAGATAAACTTCGTTTCAAACCTTCCAAAATGCAGGACGGAAAGCCGCAGGAAGTGCGAGAGATAGACTTCGTTTCAAAGCTTCCAAATGCCTCGACGGAAAGCCGCAGGAACTGCGAGAGATAGACTCGTTTCAAACCTTCCCAAAATGCCAGGACGGAAAGCCGCAGGAAGCGAAAGAGATAGACTTCGTTCAAAAGCTTCCAAAATGCCACGGCCGGAAAGCCGCAGGAACTGCGAGAGATAGACTTCGTTTCAAACCTCCAAAATGGCAGGACGGAAAGCCGCAGGAACTGCGACAGATAGACTTCGTTTTCAAACCTTCCAAAATGCCAGTACGGAAAGCCGCAGGAACTGCGAGAGATAGGACTTCGTTTCAAACCTTCCAACAATGCAGGACGCAAAGCGCAGGAACTGCGAAGAGATAGACTTCGTTTCAAACCTTCCAAAATGCCAGGCCGGGAAAGCAGCAGGAACTGCGACGAGATAGACTTCGTTTCAAACCTTCCAAAATGGCAGGACGGAAAGCGCAGGAAACGCGACAGATAGACTTCGTTTCAAATACCTTCCAAAATGGCAGGACGGAAAGCCGCAGGAACTGCGAGAGATAGACTTCGTTTCAAACCTTCCAAAATGGCAGGACGGAAAGCCGCAGGAACTACGAGAGATAGACTTCGTTTCAAACCTTCCAAAATGCCAGGACGGAAAGCCGCAGGAACTGCGAGAGAATAGACTTCGTTTTCAAACCTTCCAAATGGCAGGACGGAAGCCGCAGGAACTGCGAGAGATAGACTTCGTTTCAAAAGATAGACTTCGTTCAAACCTTCCAAAATGCCAGGCCGGAAAGCCGCAGGAACTGCGAGAGATAGACTTCGTTTCAAACCTTCCAAAATGGCAGGACGGAAAGCCGCAGGAACTGCGAGAGATAGACTTCGTTTCAAACCTTCCAAAATGGCAGGACGGAAAGCCGCAGGAACTGCGAGAGATAGACTTCGTTTCAAACCTTCCAAAATGCCAGGACGGAAAGCCGCAGGAACTGCGAGAGATAGACTTCGTTTCAAACCTTCCAAAATGCCAGGACGAAAGCCGCAGGAACTGCGACAGATAGACTTCATTTCAAACCTTCCAAAATGGCAGGACGGAAAGCCGCAGGAACTGCGAGAGATAGACTTCGTTTCAAACCTTCCAAAATGGCAGGACGGAAAGCCGCAGGAACTGCGAGAGATAGACTTCGTTTCAAACCTTCCAAAATGGCAGGACGGAAAGCCGCAGGAACTGCGAGAGATAGACTTCGTTTCAAACCTTCCAAAATGGCAGGACGGAAAGCCGCAGGAACTGCGAGAGATAGACTTCGTTTCAAACCTTCCAAAATGCCAGGCCGGAAAGCCGCAGGAACTGCGAGAGATAGACTTCGTTTCAAACCTTCCAAAATGGCAGGACGGAAAGCCGCAGGAACTGCGACAGATAGACTTCGTTTCAAACCTTCCAAAATGGCAGGACGGAAAGCCGCAGGAACTGCGAGAGATAGACTTCGTTTCAAACCTTCCAAAATGCCAGGCCGGAAAGCCGCAGGAACTGCGAGAGATAGACTTCGTTTCAAACCTTCCAAATGGCAGGACGGAAAGCCGCAGGAACTGCGACAGATAGACTTCATTTCAAACCTTCCAAAATGGCAGGACGCAAAGCCGCAGGAACTGCGAGAGATAGACTTCGTTTCAAACCTTCCAAAATGCCAGGCCGGAAAGCCGCAGGAACTGCGAGAGATAGACTTCGTTTCAAACCTTCCAAAATGGCAGGACGGAAAGCCGCAGGAACTGCGACAGATAGACTTCATTTCAAACCTTCCAAAATGGCAGGACGCAAAGCCGCAGGAACTGCGAGAGATAGACTTCGTTTCAAACCTTCCAAAATGGCAGGACGGAAAGCCGCAGGAACTGCGAGAGATAGACTTCGTTTCAAACCTTCCAAAATGCCAGGACGGAAAGCCGCAGGAAGCGAAAGAGATAGACTTCGTTTCAAAGCTTCCAAAATGCCTCGACGGAAAGCCGCGGGAAGCACAAGAGATAAACTTCGTTTCAAACGCAAGATCAACATGTGACAACAGCAGCAACTTCAGAAACAGCAGCCAGCTGGGGAGACCGCTGAGGTGACTCCCCGGGGTCGTTCCAAGGAGAGGCGCAGCCACGAAGACTTTTGCGCAACAACGGACTCCTTCACGAGGCTAAAGGAGACCACTGGAAGGCAGCAGCAGCATGGCTGCTCGAGCTCCCGCACGAGGGGCCAGTCTGGATCCTGACCCAGGGAGAGGTCAAGCTCCAAAGACCCGGCGCAACCGTGGCCAAGGAAACGGAGCCAAAGCGAAGACCAAAACAGTGTAAGCTTTGGCAGTGGGGTTTCCCAGGCAAAGGTTAAGCAGGCCGAGGAGATCGATAAATTACGGAAAGAGATTGGGGCGCTTAAAGAGGTCGTCAAAAAGCTCACTCAGGAGTTTCATAGAACAAATTGCAGGCGCGCAAGGGTTCCCCTCCCCCCAAAATGTGCAACCCATATTGGTATCTCAAACCATCCCCCCGACCCCTGCGGCTGCACATCCTATCGTGATGAGTGAGTGCGCGACCAGTGCATGTGCGGTGTGTGCTTGATGCTGGGTGGTGGCATTGATGTCGCCAGTGCTGCTAACGCGGTGGCGTGACGCGAGCGAGACACCGCGCAACGGACACGTGCGGCGCATGAAAAAGGAAGACGTCGGTGGGACATGGCACGTGTGCGCGGTGATGAAAAAATACCAACTCGACCAATTAAAAGATGACACAGTAGGAAACCAAGGGAAAGAGGATGACGAAGAGTAGAATGCGGACATTCTGACTCTGAGAGCTCGAGAGAAGGGACGCTGGCGTCAGGGTCCGTGCCGTCGGGTTGCGGACTCGAGCACAAAGGGCCCGACAGTGTTTAAGCTTCCAGACGTCCTCGGAAGCAGGTGATCGTGGGGACGAGGCGCTCCAACGGTCCGGGCAACTGAACGTCTGTGGGAAGCAAACTTCGCCACCTCGGGTGGCGATCGGAGTCCTACTGCCGAGTGTCAGCCACGGGACGAGCCCAAGCGCCTACCACCATCTTCCACACTGTGTACGTGTGCAGAGAGGTCACCGACCTGCTGTGCCTGAGGGCGCCGCCTTACACCCGTGCGCCGACTCGTCTGCTCGTCCACTCAGCGAGCAGCCTCGCCACCAACGCAGCCACCTGCTAGCGACTCCACTGCTCCACTCCACTAAAGCATCGCCACAGCTGGTGAAAGTGCTTTTCTTTCTTTTTGAACGGTCCGCTGAACCTTCTCCGTTTAGCCAGCCACTGCTTGCAGTATTGTGAACATATTAATAATTTAACTCTGTTTTGGTTACTTATTTATTTTCTCCTTTCTCCGTTTATCTTAAACTCCATATTTTTTTGTTGTTTTTGTTGTGTACAAAAAATGGTTTCGCTGTTCATGACTTGAGGCTCTGTCTCCATCTAAGCAATCTCCACACTAGAACCTGCATGACACCTATGCAACATGCAGCACCGGAGCAGGAAAAGACGATTGTAGAATCACCTAGACCGCCCCCAATGAAACTCAAAGGGGATCACGCTGATCTGTTGGTGGCACTAGAGAAACGATTAGAAGCCAAAATCAATGCTAAATTCGATTCTTTCATGGCCCAAATTATGGGAGCGATACAACAGACTCAAAGTCAGATTCAAGGCCTTACCGGCGAAGCACAAAAGCAAAGGGCAGAGTTAGCTGACATCGGAGAATGGCAACTACAAGTGGAGGAAAATTTTGACCAGCTCCAACATGGCCAGAGGCGCATCAAGTGAGTCGTTGATCTGGCAGTGGAACTGTCGCGGCTTCCAACACAAGCGAGCGTTAGTGCAATAATACGCGACGCTATTAGGTGAGAAACCGCTAGCTATAGCCCTACACGAAACGGGCAAAGCAGCAAATCTTTCGGGATACCAAGCGTTTTCCAGTGACAGGGGGGATAAATCTCGCGTCAAAACGTTGATTAAGCGGAACATTGCGGCGATCGAGAGCGTAGTGAACTCGAGAGAAATTCTTGCGGGCCGGAAAGATGAACCGAGCGTATTCCTCTTAAATTTATACAGTACACCGCTGCAGAAAAAGGTGATTCAGGGCCCTATTTCGCAAAGCGATTGAGGTAGCCGGGACGAACCCCTTGTTAATAGTGGGCGATTTTAATGCAGCGCACCCGGAATGGGGTTACGCTAAACAGGACCCAAAAGGCAGGCAGCTATGGGAGGACGCGCACGAGCACGGCCTCATCCTACACACGGACCCTAGTAGTCCGCCCAGAGTGGGTAACAGCGTGTGAGCAGACAGCTCCCCTGACCTGACCTCCAAGAATGTGACAGATCTGAAGTGGACAAATTCGGAGTGAAATTTCGGCAGTGATCATTTCATTTTGGCCTTGATTCTTAAAAAGGGGGTGAAGACGCGTCGTGCGCATCAGCCAAGGATCCCGGACTGGGACGTATTCAGAGATAAGCAAGAACAATCTGCCACAGATAAGATCGAAAACATAAAAGTGGACAAAGACCCTCACGCGTCACGTTAAAGAGGTAACTAAGATGCTTGACGGGGACGATGTCCCTGAAATAGCCGATAGCAAACGCCTTCACATGTGGGAGGCAGAACGTTATATGGAACGTAGACTAAAGCGACAAAAATGGAACCGTACAGGAGGCTTGCCAGACATAACAAAAATATTGAAAATTATGCAATCAAATTATGCGATCAAATTATGCAAATAGAAATGCTGCAGCAGATGCGATGACATGGAGGGCAGCATGAGCCTTGCCAAAACATGGGGTTTGCTGAGACACCTGTTAGACCTGACCAACTCGAAAACCCAATCGGGAATTAGACTGTCAAAAGCCAGGCACGCATTCGAAGGAACAGACGCGGAATTTATGAACAAGCTAAGCGCCCTGCACATTGGTGATACTCGCAGTACCACCCTCCCAGAGTATAACAGGGCTCCCAATGAGGAACTCGACGCACCCTTCACGGAGGCGGAGGTTAGGGCAGAAATACTGGGACTAAAAACGAAATCCGCACCGGGCCCTGACGGGATCATGAACAAAATTTTAAGAAACCTCGACGACGCTTCCATCAGCGCTCTGACGGAGTACATGCAAGAAATTTGGAGTAAAGGCCTGCCACCCAGCCAGTGGAAGTCGGCAACTGTAATCCTAATCCCAAAGCCAGGCAAACCGCCAACAATAGACAATCTAAGACCTTGTAGCGACAGCTAGCGGCAGCAGCATCAGCGTCGCATTAAAAATGACGAAACGCTCGCTCTTGCACGAGGCAGGTGCCGCTGCCACGGGCTTGCGCGCGCTAGCGTTCCATTTCAGTCAGTAAAGTACTCTGAATCACAGCGGACGCGTCGGGCTTGCATTCTTTATGATAAGTTCGAGACTTCGTCGGTCTGCGAGGTCGCACATCGCCACAACCTATTTCTCTAACCTCGCACATAGGGAAACTGATGAAGCGCGTAGTTCAGACCCGACGGACACGCTTCATGGAAGAAAACCTGTGGCCGCACGAGATGGTCGGCTTGCGACCGGGCTTGTGCATGCACAATCCCTAAGCATATTCTTATGAGATGAGAACGTGAAAGCGTTTCTTTTGGCTAGATTGTTGTTGCAAAAGAAGGGGGGGCGGTGCTGCAAACTGGTGTTGCCGAGCTGTGTTATAAAGAATGAGGCAATGTGGGAGGCCGGATTGTGTTTATTTACATGATTTGATGTCATCAAAGTGGTGTCGACAGTTCACATGTCCTCTTCCATAGTAATTACAGGTCTCGGGCATATCGAAGTAGTACAACCGCCGCGGCGTTGTGGGTGGTGTCAATAAAAGAGTCAGCGGTGTCGTCACTCCCTTAACCTTCCAGGGACGGCGTACTTGGGCCGGGGTACATAGACACTACCATGGCCTTGTCGTTGGAGACATACATCACATCTCCCACAATGTCGATGATCGATGCACGTACATCTCGACATCGTGACAACGTGAGTGGGCGTCTTCAATTCGAGATTGAACTCGGCACGCAAGGCGGCGAGGAACGATGGGCAAGCTATTAACTCTATGAGGAAGCTGGCGCCTCCACGCGCTGGGAGTTGCTACGGCGACGCCACGCAGCTGGGCGCACGCTCTGGCCAACCCAGCGAAGAAACGCGGCGACGCGCAGACGCATGCCACAGCAGGTTCCTACAACGGAGCGGAGCGCACCGACTGCCGCTGCGGCGAGTGTTGGCCCCGGCATCACTTCTGGTGAGAGAGGTCACGTGCTTTCCGGCCACGGCTTTTGCGGACGCTTTTTAAAGAAGGCAGCTGGGCGCGCGCAATCGCCAACCTAGCCAAGAAACGCTTTCGCGTTCATAAATGAAACATTTAACACGCTACTACACGTGTCTTTACACTAAACAACCAAATAAATGACACCATCTTCCCTAGGAGATCCCTGAGGTGATGCGAAGCATCGCGAAGTTTCCAACGTTCACGCGATGTGGGAACCAACGCAAGTGAAAATAAAGGGTACTCCGCGATGCCTCACATCACCTCAGGGTTCCCCTCGGGAAGACGGTGTCATTTATTTCACTCCCGGCTACAACACCGCCTCACTAGGGGTTCTCAGCCCGGCAATGGCAGCTGCTAACGTGGTTACAGGCTGTGACCCTGCCTCAACCCAGGTACTGACCATGGAGATTTCATATCCCGCACAAACTATGCCATCAGAAGATGAATATCTCGACGATATGGTGAGACTATGGCAACGCAAGCAAGCGAAATTCAAGTCTGCGTCTCAACAACGAGACGCCGCAGCTGGCCGCCATTCCCCAGCTGTGCAAGAAATGCCGGAGGGCCATCCCTCCGGTGGTGCGTTTACCTCTGCTCCCTCCTCGCAACCAGGCAACGCAAGTGGCGTCTCTCAAGACGGCTACATCGTGGTAGTGAAACCTCGCGTTCCCTGCAAGCTACGCACATTCGTCCCAGCAGATCGCGTGGGCGACTCCATCCGGCGCTACCTCAGTGACTGGACCACCACGCAAATTCAAGTGTGGCCGACCTGGGAACAAAACATCTTGGTCTGCCATTTTGCCTATGGCACAGCGACTCCTCGGGGACTTCCAGCTGCAAGTGGGGGATCAGCAGCTGCCCGTTCGAGGCCACTCCAAGGCACCAGGGGATACATAAGGGCATCATTAACATAAACCCTGCTGAAAGCCCGGAGAAGATAAAGTCAGAAATGCATTGGCCTCGAGGTACTATCCTCACGGTCCGCAAACATGGACATTCCGCGGCGGCGGTGGTGACTTTCGAGGACACGAAGTTACCCTACTTCCTCTTCTACCCCTACAAGAAAACGGTCCTTGTTCGTACTATGTGTGGTACCATCCGTCATCGACCACCGGAGTATCCTCACCCCACTCCAACCCAATGTGCCAAATGTGGGACAACCGCATCTGCAGGTCTCACTGCCCACGACTGCCACCCCAAGTGCCTGCCGTGCCGCGGTGCCCACGAGACTGGAACCAGTGGCTGTGCGGCAAAATAGCGTCTGATGTCATTGCCCGCATTGTAACGCACAGCCACCAAACAATGTCACTGCCATGCAGACCTTGTATCAAGGCGACTTACACATAAACACCCCGCATCCGGCAGACAACTCAAATATGTTTCTTTCGTTTGACCAGAATTACATAATTGAGAATAAACAATCCCAGTTTTTGTCTAAAGACGTGGGCGAAACAAAGGAAATCTCATCCAACTACATCAAGTTCTTGTACAAGATGCAACGGAACTCTACAGTAAAGCCAATTAGATTCTTGACACGCAAGCATCTTTACCCCTCAAACCTTGAAAAGATGAACATACGACTGGCAATGCAGTTCGGTGTCGCCGTCATAGCTGCAGCTCTGAAGTACATCAAAGACGAAGCGGGCCACACTTCCGACTTGGAATGTGGGTCAGTGGTGTGCAGAAATGGTTCATGCTGATAGACGTGAGAAATTGTCAGCAGCGTATGCACTGCAACAACGAAGATTCCCGTTAATTTACAGATAATAATGATTCGAGGCTTCACTGGCTTGAAGATGTTTTCATCTCGTATACAGAGAACATGAAGAATGCCAGAAGACCTGAAGATTTCTTAAGCAAAGAAATTATCGTGTATCATGCTCCGATTTTACTACTAAGTCGAACGTGGCCTGCGTATGTCATCTACTAACAGTGAAAAGCTTCCGCTTCGTCCTGACTCGAAAAAATGTCCAGCGACCCAGCCAAGGCAATGTTTGGGTTTCTCCGCCGCAGCGCCGGGCGCAGTGACATGCTGGACGTGAAAATTACAATATGCGGCCTGGAAAAAATGGACAGGAATTGTGGCAAGCATCGCCCGACAGCAATGCACAAAGCTTGACCACGTTCACGTCGCGACAGCTCCTTCGTGCTCCACAGGAATTACATGCGGGGACAAGCGCGTTTGACAGGGCCCTGAATATGGTCGTGCAGAGCTAAAAGAATACCACCTTTCAGCGAGACCGCTTTGCTCCAACCCTGGCATCACAAGTGTGGCCATGATCGGTGGGTATACTGTGCGCGCCGCGAGTGAGCACATTAGCTGTGCAGGTTGCGTTGCTATGCTGTAGGAAGCAATACACAGCACACTACTGACCATGGGCTCATCACTCTTCCAATACCGGGGAGGCTTGTTTTATCCCAGCGAGGAGCTCGTGAAGTTGCTCATAGGTCTCCGTAGATTTGTGGACAGTGTGCTTCCTCATCGAAGCCTCTTGAACAGCGCGTGCAGAGGATTGTACGTGAGCTCGCGAGCCTACCGGTGTTGTGCTGTGGCAAAACAAACACCGCGCACTGCTAAGAACTACACTGCTACTAATTGCCAGAAAATTTATCAGGCCAGTTCTTTGTTGGTGTTTTTTCGAATTTCGCTCTGGGAGTTGCCAACAGGAACGTTGCCGCAAAGCTGCTGAAAAGAAAACCCCTGTCGCGAAAAGTTCTCAAGTTGTAGTCGACGTTTCTGCATGACGATGACTGGCGTGAAGTCACCTCACATATGAGCGCCGAAGCTGTATGTTGCCTTTGTGTCGCAACGATGTTTGGACAAGAATAGAGATCTTCAGTGTGTATAAATGAATACTTGCTTCACTGTGTTTTCACACTCTTTTCAATTGGCCAACGTGAGCGCACGAGCCTGGCCCCGCATTCGCTGCGGCCACCGTGGCCGCGAGAGCCACAAATGCAAACCACCTCGGCCAACGTGAAAGCTTACCGAAAAAATAACGCTACAGAAGACAGTCTTTTTATAAGCACGCGCAGAGGAAAAAAAAAATGGCAGCAATTTCATTGCTAAGTGTACCTTCCTTCACCATGCATCACTTCACACCAACTAATCCTGACAATGTGAAAATTTTTGCGTGCACAACACAAAGACTCAACGAAGAAATACAAAAGGACCAGCGCTGGTCCTTGTGTATTTCCTTGTTGAGTCTTCGTGTTGTGCGCGCAAAGGGTTTCATAATGCAGTCAAACCAACCTAACCCGCTTATCCGTTTTATTGTAGTCCGACAAGTCTTGCTCTTCTCCAAAGATTTGCCTAGAGAATGCAATAACAGCATCGCAATACACTTTAAAACTCCTCAAATAGCATTGCTATTCTCGTCCAAAGATGCACAGGGAATTTATGCTTCTGTACTGAGGTGGCCGTACGCCTGCATAATAACTAGGAACAAATTACAACAATGAGAGCCATTAAATCTGCTGCTATTTCCTAATAACACAAATAATAGGGTAAATGGACAGTTTCAATCAAGATCAGAATTCTAACCGCTTCAAAGCAAAGTTTGCTACAAAGCAACGCCGGACCGTCCACCTCACGCCATCCGGGGCACACTACGCGTGCGGACAAACGCCAGCGGTATCCTTCCAGATGCATCGCGCTCTGACTGCGTCACTCGGGCCAGCTCCAGCGGTACAGGTCTGAGCGCCGCCAGCGGCATCCACTCGAACGCACGGCAGCACGCTTCCAATGGCAAATCGAGCGATGTCCCAGGCATCTTTCTAGAGGAGTGTTGCCCAGGAAAGTCTCTAGGCCAGATAGGCCTGCATGCAGGCCCTTTATAATATGTTTAAGACAGAAACCTCTCCTGTCTTCACCTGCCTGTACAATGAAGCATAGAAGCACACAATGCTGCCTCTTAGCTTATCCCCCCCCTTGACAGCGCACACAATCCTAATCCCACAAAGCATTCAAACGAATCGTCACCTCATAAATGCGTATCGTCCCTATTACGTTTAACAAATGTTGACTATAAGGTGTTCATGCAAATCCTGCCAAAGCAATTGCAAGCTGTCAAGGAGTGGGGCTGCACCAACGTCTAGTATCAAAGGACGTACACCAGCGACAGGGTGTACTGGAGTGTTGCGATGAAGTGATTCGTGGGCTGCAATGCTTCAACTAGATATAGAAAAGGCCTTTGGTTTTGCATCACACGATGTTCTTATGAGTATCTTGGAATGTATCAAGGTAGGGATCTACCATAAAGAGATTGGCGTGGCACGGCCCACAAGGGTTAGTCGTAGGGGTGAAAACTTCTTTGAGAAGGCCCAAAAGTAAAAGAAATTAAAATAACAATTAAAAGCAGTATTTGGGCAGCACTTCAGGCTGCCGGTTGTGGCGTCGAAGACTGTGCCTAGCTACGACGTCGTCTGCCCAGGTCACCAGCCGAAGCTGAAGTTCCGGCTCAGTGCTGGACAAAGCAGCCTCCCACTGCTGCGGACTCATTAAATGTGCGACGCGGCTAATTGTAAACAGACTGGTTGGAACGCGCATCGATGTACAGTGTTATGTGCTTCAGGGCTGGCCCCTGTCTTCCTGCTTTTCAGCTTCTTTGAGTGTGATGACTAGCAGCACAGTGTGTGGTTTTAATTACACGTGAATAAGTGCGATTACTGGCTTAAACAGATGATAACTTGCTAATGCAGTAGAATTCTTGCTAGCCTCAGTGAGGAGCAAGGCATACTTCTACAAAGTTTGAGTGACTTTTTTTTTACCTGTGGTTGCAACCTGCACTACAACCCAACGTGCCAAGGCGTATGAGGTGCAGTCACAGAGTTCTCAAGCATAACATGCTATGTTCTGTGATATGAACTTTTCTCAGGACTCAGACATGCGAAACTGCTTGCCGAAATGTCATGTTGCTGTACATATCACACTGCTTTTTTTTTCTGTGACGCACTTCGTAGGATGACAAGTATGCTCACATTATGACTTTAATGTATTTTATTGTATGTTGCTATGACTTTGTCTGCAGCAAGGCAGTTGCGGAACACCAACTCAGAAGCCAAAGCTGCACCCACGGCTTTCGGAGAGAAAAAGTTAAGATGGCATGTCCGCCCATGTAGGCTCCTTGAACACAGATGCTCGTTCTGCTTCGTCACATCATGGTCCGATGTCCTCTGTCCTGTGTTGCGATAATACTTTTATGTGTGACACTTCATTGGCACAATTCATGGTGTTACACGCTGTCTGTACTTTTTTTTGTGTAACCTGTTATTGTACTATTCCTTGTTGTGGTGGTAATGCCCCAGGCACCACCCTGCAACGGCTTTATGGCCAACAGTATTGTGAATGAATAAACAAATAAGTTCGGGCAGCAGTAAAATATAGCTTAAACCATATGGTTTATCTATGCACCAAACAAAGAATAATGACCCACTACAAAGCGCTTCAATAAAGTAACCAAGACAGTTCACTTTTCTTCACCGTGACCAAAAGAGGGCCGCAAGGATGCTCTCTTGGGCAGCTTGAAAAGAAACATTAGCACCTGAGCATACATTTTGGCAAAGGAATAGCTGTTACAGAGGAGACGGAGGGCTCCGAGGTGGTCTTCGTCGCAGACTTCGTTCTTCAAAAACTGAATGCACGGTTCCGGATACACGGTTTCCTGTTGAGTACTGACGAACGGGGATGTAGTGGCCTCTCAGACGGAGTGTTATCGTGGAAGTTCAGGCTCACGAGGACGTAATTATGAGCTAAGGAAAGCCCCAGGTTCCGGAAAGCCTTCCCTCGGGAATGTGGTTGCAAAGAGTGAGGGAACTCAGTTGATCATTGTGTCCAACGAGAGTCCTTTAAAGCCCTCAGCTTTTTCATTGGTGCGCAGCGAACACTGATATGAGCGATACGTCTGTGAGAGTTTTGGTTCTCGGTTGAGGGCATGCATGAAGGGCATCGTTCAAAATCGCAGAACTTGGGGACAACGGTCAACTTCCCTGAGTGACCGAAGTGACCCGCACCAGGTTGACGAGATCGGAAAAAAAACAGTAACCTTGTTAGCTGGCCGCGTGTACCACGTGCAGTCCTCTAGGCGGTCGTACCAGCACAGGGCCTGGAAGACCGCCGTCTACAGCAGCTGCCTCGGCGTCACTTGTCCCATCCCAGTTCGAGCTTTGCAAAGGGCGAGCCGGACCACGGCACAGCATGCGACGTGACTTCATGGAGGCCGTCGGAACCTCCAAGGCGTCACCAATCGTCCAATGACCTTGTCCGTCAGATGGAAATGAAGTATCCGACTTGCCTATGGGCATTGCGCGTCGCCTATCTGCTCTATATTCAAGTTTTGCTCCAACGCGAGCGCGAACTGCTTTGCGCCTTATGTTGGATGCCGCAATGCTCCAGCATGGACGTTCTTAAGGGTCTCACTCTTACACAGTGCCTCTGGCCAGTCGCGCAGCACTCCTGCATCAAATGCCGTGTCAGACAGGTGGCGAAGAGTGAGTGTGCACAAGCCTGCTTCCAATGCATCTGCGAGGCAGCAAAAAAAGCTGTGGCTCCTCGATGCCCACTCAGAGACAAATGGAGAGTCTTGAGCCGAGTAAAAGAAAGCTGCAGCACTGTCCCGGACACGACCCTCTCTGAGGAACCATAAACGCGAGTCAGTGACAGATTTTCGAGAGCGAGAGTCTTGTCCAAGCGCTTCCAAGATATGAATTACCCCCTGCGCTTTGGACGTTCGTCACTGAAGGCTTCTTAAAGTCTTGTTTTGCCTCAAAGCTTTTCCAAGAAGCTCTGCCAATTTCACGGAGAACTCCTCTGTGCCTCTGATACACAGAGAACTGTAAGGAGGCACAGCTGTTCACGGCCTTGAACACCCGTTTGGCTGGCCTGAAGAGCATCTGCTGACCGATGTTAAGGAGCTGATAGAACTGATTTGCAATAATTCCTGCACTTCTTTTGCGTGCAATCATCGAGAAGAACTTGCTGCAGGTCCAACTTGTCAATCCTGCTGCTCTCCCTTAGCGCACTTAAAACCGAGACAGCATTCGGCTGCAAGGCATGCGGTGGGGCTCAGCTTTATGACTGTCAATCCAGGGGCTGCAGCAACGGCCGCAGCCAAACATTCGGAAAGTCAAACACGAGTGCCGTTTCACCGAGAGAAAGCTCTTGGATGCAGCGGTGGGTCTTCACAAGTACAGCGACAAAACTGTGCCCATGAGGCAACTCTTCCTCGAGGTGCGCTACTTGCCTGTCGACTTCTAGCGAGCGAATTGTGAAGTGCCGGGGGCAGTCTTCTAGAAGCTCAAGGTTACGTCGGCAAGGTGAACATTTATGTTAGGCAGGAAACCAACAATCCAGCAGGTTGGCCCCTCACTCTGCAAGAGCAGGGACGGCTGATATCCATGTATTGCACTTCCAGCGTCCTCCTCAGTCGCGGTGAACAAAGCAATCATCTCAGACGGGCATACGCACGGAATGCTGCAGACAAATTCGTCCAGCACTGCCTCTTCACTGCATGGTGTTTGACGATGGCCATGCCCGTCCTGAAGGCAAACAGAAAAAGACAGAGGCTGCCTCAGCCGGCATAATCACTCAAGCTTTCAATCTGAAGCACAGTACAGAAGCAAAACAGCATAGCAAATGTCTGGATTTCCTTGTTTTGCCACCTTTCTTATTAGCTACAAGGGACAGAGGAACTACTTAGAACTTGAACTGATATGACCTCACTGATGGAATGATTGAGTATCGCATCGGCTCAAGCGATCCCTGTCATTCTGATTAAATGTATGTTGAATTCTTAATCTAGGCGCAAAGTACCGAAAGTGACCATGAGACACCCGACCGGCAAATACAAGAAGCTTCACAAGAGTTTGTGACTTATCGTGTACGCATCCTTTTATTGCCGCTGAAACAAAGCACCTTCTTGATATAAGAGGTTTCTTCTAACATACATTGTGCTGATTTTACAGGGGTGAGACAGCAAAAACAGATTCAGGAGCAGTTTTTTGGAGCTGCGAAATGTTCATTTTGGAGAAGGAGAACCTTCATTTGGAGCAGCTCACGACATTTAATGTGATGTCTAAGAGCTCAAAAAGTCGAATCTCGAGCAGCCCAGGCAGGCCAAGTATCTTTGTCACAACGACGGGTCAGTACACTTCTCAAAATTTTAAAAAAAAATCTCACTGCACCAATATTGCCGACACACAATAGACTTTAATTACGACAGTTCTGACTTTTTGTACATTTTCTTATTTAGCTTCTGAAAGATCCCTAGCACTTCTGTAGGTAAAATAGTGGTCTCTTTTGTCAGGAGAGTCTCTTCACTGTGGGTTTTGTCAAGATTTTTTCTGCTCCACACCCACTGCGATGAAGCTCATCTGAGTTCTTCACCAGCGCATTGGCCTGTATTGCGACACTGCAATTCCGGGGTGGCAACTACTCATGGAAGATACTGAAATTTCATGTAGATACTGGCATCCCACATGTCCTTGGAGCAGACGTATGCCAAGTTTCGTTAATGTAGGAGAAATCCAAGTCCAATATGCTGCACATAACGGTTGAAAGTTCAAAACTTTGAAGCTGTGAAAATCTGGTTCAACAGTTTGAGAAGGCTTGTACCGTTGAAAATATTAGCGCAAGTTACAGGAAGCTCTGACAAAATGAAAGGTATGCTGTAAAATGCAATCATATTTCTGAGGGACCCTTCCCAGCACTTTGAAATTGAATTTTATCTTCATGGTTCTTGTGGCTGGTAGCACGTCTGAGTTTTCGACCACGTCCGAGCGGTGCAAGGTGGCACTTGCAGTACGTGAGTACGTAACAAACGAATGTTAATAATAATCTATGCGGATAAACAGTCCCAAAACCACAATATGATATGAGAGACATCGTAGTGGAGCGCTCTGGAAATTTTGACCACCTAGAGTTAACGTGCACCTAATATCTAAATACACGGCCTCGAAAATTTCGCGCATGGGCTGTGATGCAGTAAAGGATATGAACTTGTTTTATGCATATTTATGTTTTTATCCCAATAACAATTGGTATTATGGACATACCTGTTACATACTGTATGCGCAAAGATGCAAAAAACATCGGCGGCCATCACACTACATGAAGGTGCTTGAACAGCGAAGCTAGATAAAAGAAGCTGTATCAGTCTGTTCAATTAAGCGTAAGCTCTCTTACAATCTTCCAATTCGGCGGCATCATGGTACTTGTGTATTCTGGCTGCAGTGTGTGCTTGGCGAAGTTCGTCATCTTGCATAGTTTGCATAGCCATTATATGTCTGGATATGACGAAGGCAGCAGTCGGTCGGTAAACGGAAAAGTCAGAGTACAGCAATAAACACTGCAATGATAGCGGCGAGTACAGCACTCGGCCGTGGAAAAGCTGATCATCATTGGGAGGAGCCGTCTTTATACCTCACGCGTAGAACTTTCCAGCCTTATCACTGGTGGTCACACTAGCTCTGAAATAAGCCTGACCGTTGGCGTCTT
>JABSTT010003966.1:0-22564 GCA_013339685.2 Hyalomma asiaticum | reverse complement strand
ACTATTCAACTGGCCACTCACCTGATCCAACAGTAGGGATCGTAGCCGTGCTTGCCCTTCACTTGATGCATCACCACTGCTGAGAAAGGCCTGCAGCGCAAGGCGGAAGGGTGTTAAAGAGGCAGCAAGAGTCCAACCTTTCTTGTAATGTCATGAATGCAACCACTAAGTGATTTTTCCGAAAAGAACAGCACTGCATACAGCAGCGCCTCATTGGTGCACTCCTGTTTCATATGATTTCCCAGTTCCAACAATCGCCATCACAAAAAAAAACATATAATCTAATAGAGCTACGCTTCTTTTTTACCAGCTAATACACTCCTGAAAAATGCAACTATCCTGTACAAATGTTGAGATGATCGCAAAATGATCACAGATATTTTCTGAATGCTATGGTTGATATGCAATTGTGGTGTTGGGAAGCCTGCACGATTGCCAGCAGTAGCCATCCACCACTGCAGCTTTCCCAGTTTCCACAGTACTCAGCCAACCCTGTCACAAGAAAATGCTGGTGTGCTCTCTTCCGAGCAAATCGCCACACTTGCCGTAACCGCTATCACTGCCAACATCGTCGCAATAAGTTCAATTTCAACAGCACCTGTGTGGGGTCGGTTGGAGCATACACACTGCATGCTTTTAACAATCAATAATGGAAACACACCTTCATTTCAACAAGCACAATGCCTGACATGTGCTATAAGCAACTTCAGCTAAAAACATAATACAGTGTAGACCGCTTATAACGTAAGTCACGGGAATTGCAAAAATCCGTGCTATAAACGGTACTGCGTTATAACCAAAGCATGCTTTTTTCAGCCTTTGCCAATGCCAAAAGGGCGACGCACCTTTTAAAAGCAATTCATTATACTTTTCACTCGCAGACACATTCAACACAATCACAACACAGCACGGAAACCAACCAAGTTCTCAAGTCCCGCATCAGCGGAAGAACACTGTTATTTTTGTCTGGCCATGCTTGTGAACAGCGCTTCAAACAATTTCGTCCTCAACATAGCTTAAGCGCTGAAGTGATTTCTTGCTCAAACTGTTCTTCGCGCAGTATGCTTTCACTTTCGTGAGGTATTCCAACGCATCTTTGCACGAAAAATCTGGTTCTGGCGTCTGCTCGACACCATCCTCGCCGTCCGAGTTGTCGTCAGTTGCAACCTCCGCACAACCATGCACTGCTGCGACAATCGCGTCATCCGTGCTCGCTTCCTTGCACACAGCAAGCTCCAACTCCCCGGCATCGACAAATTCTGGGAAGGTGTCTGTGGCGGTAATACAGTTGCTCTCAACGAGGCCGGATCACACGTCATCAGTGTTGAGTGCTTCATTGGCGACAGTGTCGCTCCACTCATCGTCTTCCAGAGCCTCTACACTGCACACGAAGCCTGCCCTTTTGAGGCACTTGTTTATGGTATCGGCCTTTACCTGCCTCCATGAAGCAACCACCATATCAATTGCACCCCTTAAATTCACTTTAAGAGGCTGCTGCTACTGCATGCTCAGCAAAACTCTCTCGCAAATGTGCTTTTTTACAGCTCCCTTATGGTTGTGATGAAACCCTGGTCGAGATGTTGACATTTTGCTGTCGTGCTGGCAGGCAAAAATTTTTAAGCTGACTGCAGTCAACTTCGGCTTGATGTTGTGGACCGTGGAGTCATTGCGTATAAGCATTACCCATCATCTCTCTGCCACCATATCCTCATCAAACTTGTAACGCCAGCTTGTGAACAAGTCCTGTATCATCCACTCATTTTTATTGGATTTGTAGGTCACTGGCAGGCACTCTCACTTTTTAAAGCAATGGGGCCTTGCCGATTTACCAATGATAAACAAGCAGCGCTTGTCGCTTCCATCCATGATAGTGCAAAACATTACAGTTATACTTTCCTTCGAGGCCTTGCGTCCAGAGCAGGCTTCACCTTTCAGCGTAAGTGTGCAGTTGAGCAGAAGGTTATAAAATAAGCCAGCTTCACCGGCATTATTTGCGTCTCTGTCCGTATAGGTAAACAGCATATTCTGCAAGCTTAAGCGAAGCCATACTTCGATAGATGCATCGTCGACATCAGCGCTTTCTCCGCACACCATTTTACAGCTGATGCCATGACGATCTTTGAAACACTGGACCCACCTGTTAAGTGGGTTGAAGTCATCATGGCCTTAAAGAGGTACGAGAGACGTAGCCTTTTGTTGGAGCATGGGGCCACATACTGGGATACTCTGAGCACTAGCTTCCCGAAACCATCTGAGCAGCGCTGCGTGCACGTCTTCGTATTTCGATGTACGTATTCTCTTCTGTGACAGGGAAGACAAATCTTGCTGCAGTTGCTGCTGCAGTTTATCCTTGTTCTTATAGATGGTCGACACAGCAGTGTTGGAAACATCGTATTTAGCCGCCACCGACACCTTCTTCAGCCCACTTTCTATGTCCCTTATAATGCATTCCTTGTTCTCCAGCAATAAGGCACGGCTTTTTTTCACAAGACTTGAAGATGCCAACGACGCCATGGCGATAGGAGCTCAACAACACACGTGGTCAGGGCACTCAGACGACACGGTGAAACGCACGCAACACATGCAACAAGGCAAAAGAATGACATCGAAAAAAAAAAAAAAAAGCCCGCTACCGCTTCAGTCCAGCACTCCATGCAGTGTGCACCCACATTTGACGCTGCCATGGTGACGAAAACACGCTCCCTCGTTCTTCCAAGGTCTCCCTCCCTACTGTACACTCCCTTCTCCTCCGCTTTGTTTGCCTTTTCGCGGCTGTTCTCCACGCGCACACCCTCGCTCCCACTCCCAACGTGCCGGCATGCCGGGAAACCGTGCTCCATTCGCCGATTTCATGGTCAAATGCTTAAAAACATCTTCACTATAACCGGTATTCTCCTTTGCACGCCTACGCAATAAACTGTCCCAACATATCGGTGGTAAAAAAAAAAACACGTTATAACCGGTCCTGCGCTCAAAGCAGTTAAGTTGTAAGTGGTCTGCACTGTACAAGTGCTACAAAAATTCATTTAGTAGGCACAGATGGTGAGACAGCAGTTTACAATCATACAAACACAGCAATATTTGTGCAGGTAATCTCTTGTCTTTCCCTCCACCAATCACCGTCATCCTGATAACATTCCAAAGCTCACAGTTTCTGCTCACCTCACCTCCGATTACCGCACTCAAGAAGTGCAAATAAAGTTGTCTGGTAATGGTGGCTAGCTAGTGCACAACCACTGACACCAGAATTCTTGTCACATTATTTTGAAAAAGTCGTTGTTCCTGCTATTTCTCATAGTAAGTCAGTTAACCACAACTCCACAGTCATTAGGAAAAAAAGCAAGTTCAAAAGCTGTCAAGCGTATGGAATGTGGAGCGCACCTGCCACTTTTTTAAGTTAACTAGAGGATATGGTTATCATAACATTATAGATATAGCATGGTTAAGTAGAGGATAGGGTTATCATAACATTATAGATATAGCATGTGTTATGTCGCTACCGAGATGCAACCAGGAAGCCAGATAACGCAACAAGAACGAAGGTTTATTGAGCAGCTTGTTTTTATAGTAAGCGCACGTGACGTTGCAGTGACGTGCACTGATAAGCCTGCATACAGCTGACACATCATCTCTCCCCCTTTAAAAGCCATAACGTTCAGGTGGTTTCCGTGGCCGGGTTGATCTTCGCAAGAGAGGTGGGCTTGCTGATTCCGCCACTGTTTCTTCCGGGCTGTCTTGGACCCTTTCCTTAGTATCCTCGGATAACTCTTGCTGGCTTGTCGGGTTAAGGTCACCACTGTCCGTTGATTCAGCTCGGCGTCTCAGCTGGTCTAGATGCAGGATGTCTACCAAGTTGACATTGCTAAATTCCCTGAGATTTCCAGGTTTTCCCTGAGTATTTTTGCAAAATTCCCTGAGTGGCACATAACTTTCTTTCATGTCGATGCGGGTAGGCACCATGTCACCCAATGTCATCACTAATAACGATGTTCAGCTCTTTCATGGTCAAATAAAGAAAACCAAAAAACCAAACAAACAAAAAGAAATAAGCTTTCCAGATGGTCAGTTTGTGAAATTGCGGATTTTGAATGTACGAAATGCGTAAGGTCCGAAAAACATTGTTTTTTAAAAAAAGAATCAGGAGCTATATTTTCGTGTCAGCATCACTTAAACCGTATTTACTCTAATCTAATGCACACTTCTTTTTCTATAAAACGGGTCCAAAAATCATATGCGAACGAGTGCGAACGAACGACGCCGTTACCATACCGAGGCGCATAGGAAAATGACCGCCTCCTACGCGCTTCGGGCGCTGCCGAACGGTTACTGCCGAAAAAACAAACTAGCGGCGCGGCGGTCTTTGGTGCGCATAGTTTCTGTAGTTTCTATGTCGCCGCCGATCCCCCACGCAACGTTGCCACGACGCACATTACGCGTAGGCCATTGATAATCGCCGCGCCAGCTTGGCCATTTTGCGGCCAACCGAAGTCTGAGATGCCCAGCGGCGCGAACTTTCAATAGCGTTTGCTGGTGGCCGTAACGGCAGAATAGATGTTTCCCATCGCCATACGCAAAACGGCTCATCATCCCATTTCTCCCTCGTATCCGTGCTGAGGCAGAGCCTCTCATCCGTGCGCGCTGCTTGACGTCCGAGATTGCCGCGATGCAATCTCGGAGATCACGCCCCGACCATGCTTAGGCTTAGCTGCGCCAGCTTCCGCAGCACGCATGGCAGCATCCGGTAGCAGGCGTGAGGGAACTGCGATTGCATGGAGGAATGCACCACTGCGAGCTTGCACGCGGCTGCGCCCGGCAACGTGCGGAAGTTTCATCGAGACGCAGGAGCTATGAATCGGCGCGCCGAACGTTTTCGAGACGCCGCGGATCAACTACTGCAGTAGTTTAAAGTTAGCGGTGCTTTTATTATGCGAGTGCGTTCATTACGCGAGTACGGCATCTGGTTTTATTAATGTGAAAAGGTTGATTACTAAGCTGTCCCTTTTTCCTGTGTCCCGAAAAATAGGTGTGCACTACAATCGATGTTCGACTTTCTTTTTGCCGCGGGAAACTGGTGCGCATTACAATCGAGGGCGCGGTAAAATCGAGCAAATACTGCAAATTGTTCAATAGTATTTTAGAACGTGGTATTCCTTGAAAAACGGGTCTACGCACAGCGCCTTATCGCTGTTGCGCACATAAAATGCATCTCTGTTCTCATCTTCGAGCAACCAGCAGCTGTGTTGGCACACACACGGTATCTTCTCAGCGTGTGGCTGCCTTGGGCAGAATAAACTCGGTAATTAAGAACAGCAAGAATGCCTCGTAAGCGTAGATAATTGATTGATTTGTAGGGTTTTACGTCACAAAACCAGCTATGATTATGAGAGGCCGTAGTGGAGAACTCCGTAAATTTTGACCTCCCGAGGTTTCTTAACTGACGTCGTACAGTACACGGTCCTAAAACATTTCGCCTCCATCGAGATGCATCCGCCGCGGCCGGGATTCGATCCGGCGACCCTCGGATCATAAGCGTCGATAATAAACAAGCTGAAAGCTACGCCAATAAAGATGAAAATCAACTTCCGCCGCCTCTAGAAAGGGGTGCCGTGCCGACGAAGATAAACATCAAGTTTCACGCGCCTCCGTTGCAATCACGCTGAGAAACTGAAACCACGAAATGGTGTTGCCCAGCGGCGTTGCTACAGGCCGCACGACGCGTCACCGCGTGGCGTGTAGAATCGGCGCCGCCTCTTCTCCCTATGGAGAGGGCGCGCAGCTTCGTGTAGCCGCGCGTCCTCTACCTCCACACATTCTTTTCCGCAATATTTGTGGAAAAGACTGCTTGCAAGCAAACGCACAAATATAACAACGCTCGGCGCACACACGGGATGTGTGCGCCGTAGCGCGTCCAGACACATACAGCGGACTTTACATAGAACAAGACGCGACAAGCAAAGCCAATAATAAAAAAAGCAGCCGATTCGCGCCATGAAGAGCGATGAGGAAAGGGGGGGGGGGGGCACTCTTCCCTTCAATTACTGCGAGTTGCGCTATAAACTCAATCGCAAGGTGCATTGTTAGAGCCAGCGTTACCGCGACTTTCGTGCTTGAGCTGATTTTCCCTGAGAGAAGCCCAAATTCCCTGAGTTTTCCCTGAGATTTTACAGACTGATCATATTCCCTGAGATTTCCCGGTTTTCCCGGTTTTCCCGGTTGGTAGACACGCTGAGATGTCGTCGGTGTTGTCCTTGAGCACAATCTACGGTGACCATCCTGGACCCTTGCTGGCCTTGCACCACTCCTGGAATATCGCTCAGGAATATTGCTCACAAAAACAGTTCATCAATAAATTGCACATTCGTTCATCTGCTCAAAGCTTCTCACGGCAGTGACATCAAGGAATTGGAAATTTAGAGGATAATACAGTTAAACCTGCCTATAATGAACCTAGACATAATGAATTCCTCGATATTAGGAAGATCTTTAATTCCCTGCCACAACTCTATAAAAAACAACTGTATGTAAATTTTGTGTAACAAAATGGCAGCGGTAGACATTCTTGGTATAATAACCACCTAGTAATTGCATCCCAAATATCAAATTTTTACCAGATCAGTGGGCAGATCCACTTCTGCAGCTACTGCACTGACAACGGAGCATGAAGTGATGTCATCGTGAATGTTGCACAAGCAACCACAGCGGAAACCTCATTTCCTCAGAGTCCTACCAGTGAAACACGAGCAGGAAGGACACTTGTCTGTGCAGGCTCCATTTCCTCCTCAGGTCCTCTGTGTCGCTTGAAATGGTGATGCAATTCTCGCCACCCCAGCTGTGTTCTTTCCTCCTCCGTCCACACCTCGCGTTCCAGTGGTTTGCGCGCCGGCAGAGCCACCACTCACTGCTGTAGCTTTCCACATGTGTATTTTTGTTTAGCCATCATGCTGCCCAGATTCGCTTTCCTTCTTTTTTCACGCAGTCTGCACACATATGAATTGACTCTCGTATCCACTCATTCAGTTTCTTAGGTGTATCATTATGCAATGAATGCCTCAACAGAAAAACAGCCAGCCCATCGTGCAGGAGCTTGGCTTTCATTTCACGTGAATAGAGCAACCCTGGACTATGTGCAATTTTGTGACTCTTTCTTATCAACTTCTTTTTTTGGGGGCAGCTGCATTGTCCCTACGGAAGAGGTATCGTGTGAGGCACTGGTGGAAAGTCTCATATCATGGATGGTGGTGGTGACGAATCTTCAAAGGATGATTTGAGTTGTAACTCCTGCGATTTTGCCGGGCAGCGGCGCAGCGGCGAACAACTACGACGCCAGAAACGGCCCTTGTTGTGATCTCATAATAACAGCTTTCATCGTAAAATGCTTTAAGAGCGAAGCTGACGTTTAGTGCTGTTTTATTACGTTTTACTGCATGAATTTCTTGAATTAGTAAAATATTTTGATTTCTATACCAATGTATCACATTTACAGCAACATTGTACAATTTTTTCATGTGTTCAGATCATATGTTTCCGTGGATAGTGTGTTCATAGTTACGACATTTTTTCAAGAACGTATGAACAAGGTTCTACTGTAAATGGCCTACTACTTGGCCACTACAAGAACGAAATTGATCATAAACTCTATTTTATTGCTTTTAATGACAGAAAGGCACCTAGAAAAATTTGCTGAGATAGTTTTACCCACGTTATGCTCTATAGAAGCAGTGCAAACTACAAAATTTCTTTATGGTTAGGCCTCTAATGCACATTGCAACCACTTTTCACAAAAGCCTAACGCGTGCCACTGCAAAGTGCATGCATGTTGCTAGAGGACCATTTGATAACAATGGGGAAAGAAGACCTCATTTTTAGAGTTTTTTTCATGCTGTTCTGCTGCTTTTTGATTATAAGTCAGCAAAGCTAAGCAAAGAAAAATACAGTTGACTCTCGCTACAACGAAATTGACGGTGCGCGGGAAAAATTTCGTTGAAGTGAAAATTTCGTTGTAGTGAAATCGTAAAAATATAACTGACCTGAGCTGGTACAGTCGACTCTCGCTACAACGAACGCCGCTTCAACGAAATTTCCGCTACAACGAAAAATTCTCAGATCCCCGTCAGCAGTCCATAGGAGTCAATGCATAAATATGCTCACCACAAGGAACACATTCTTTTGTGCCGTTTCGCTTCAACGAAATTTGACGATGCAATTTCAACCTCGAAAATTCGATTCACTATGCAGTAAACACAATCCGAAACATTTTGGCGCATTTCAGAAGGTAAAAATACGACTACGAAGTCGAAGTCGCGTGTTGACACCACCAGAAACGGCCGCTGTTCATTGCGTGATTGATTACCGATGTCTACCGATGCCGTCTACCGATGTCTGTCGAGATAGCACGCGTGACCGCCCCTCTCCCATCGGCGCCCCTTTTTGGTCCTTCGGCCGAAAAAAAATGGCTGGGGGTTTCCTCTCTGCTTGAGAAGCAAGTGACAACAGCCATCACACGCGGTGCGATGCTATCGCAATATTGTTCAGTTCGTTCGCCGGAGACGGCCGGGTCGTTTCATCTGTTTCTGCCGTGTTCGCCCCCAGCGTTAGCGCGCATTTACTCGCGCGTAGAGCATACGATGCGTGGGCGGTGTTATCGAGTTGGACTTCGTACAGGCGACTGCAAAAACCCGCGAGGCAGGTTTAGTAAATTCTCACCCAACGTTGAACCGCATTGTCCGAACTGCGGAGAGGCTTACTGCTCACTAGCTCACATGCTCTGGCAATGTCCTGCGTTACGTGACACAGAGTTCAGCAAAGAAGAGGACTGGGAGGAAGCCCTGAGAAGCGGCGACCTTTCGGTTCAACTTCGGGCTGTCCAGAGAGCCTGCGAGAGGGCGGAGGGCCACGGTCTTCCTGTCCCTGCGTGGGAGCGGCCCGCAACTGCTACAGGATCCCCCTAAAAGGGGACGTCCAACTGCAGTTTCTCAGGACAAAAATAAAGTTCTGTGCCTGCCTGCCTGCTAACATTGTTTATATCATTGCAATAACTCCTCCACTACGGTCGACAACTTTTTTTTTTATGGTCCAAGCACCCCCCCGCCCGTTAAGTACCGTATTTACTCGAATCTAACATGCACCTTCTTTCCGATATAACGGGTCCAAAAATCGTACGCGTAGAATCGAGTGCGAACGACAAGGTTACCATTTCGCAGTCGGCATCAAAATGGCCGCCTTCTACGTGCTTTGGGCGCTGTCGAAAGGTCACCTGCGCAGCACGCATGGCAGCACGCGGCAGCGTGCTGCCGGATGAATGCAGCACTGCGAGAAAATGATGTTACCGCCGCTTGCACGTGGCTATGCCCAGCAACGTGCGGCAGTTTTTTTGGGATGCAGGCGTTATGAATCAGCACGTCGAACGTCTTCGAGACACCGCGGATCAAGTGAAGTGGGAAAGCAACAGCGCCGCTGTACGAGTGACTGCAGGGGTCCAAAGTCGGCGGTCTGTTTATTATGCAAGTGCGTTCATTACGCGAGTACCGCATTTGTTTTTATGAATGTGAGAAGTTGATTACTAAGGACTTTTTTTTTCCGTCGGTGCGCATTACAATCGATGTTTCACTTCTTTTTTTTTTTTTTTTTCTCGCGGGAAACGGGTGAGCGTTACTATCGAGGGCGCAGTAGAATCGAGTAAACACGTAGATATCCCAGATTCCGTTTCTCCAAACTTGGCAGGTATGGTTTCAGGACTTGCGATTTCCGAACCCTTCTGACTACCACCATGATGCCGCAGGCCGCGCGCAAGATTGAGGCATAAAAGTTTCACTGTTCTACGAGCTCAGGTCAGTTATATTTTTGCGATTTCACTACAACGAAATTTTCGCTTCAACGAAATTTTTTCCGCACACCGTCAATTTCGTTGTAGCGAGAGTCGACTGTAGAACGATGAAACTTTTATGCCTCAATCTTGCGCGCGGCACGCGGCATCACGGCGGTAGTCAGAATGGTTCAGAAACCACGAGTACTGAAACCATACCTGCCAAGTTTTCAGAAACAGAATCCGGGATATTTACATATTTACTCGATTCTACTGTGCCCTCGATAGTAACGCGCACCCGTTTCCCGGGATCAAAAAAAAAAAGTGAAACATAGATTGTAACGCACACCCTCGAAAAAAAAAAATGTCCTTAGTAATCAACCTCCTCACATTCATAAAAACAAATGTCGTACTCGCGTAATGAATGCACTCGCATAATAAACAGACCGTAGAATTTTGACCCCTGCAGTCCCTCGAACGGCCGTGCTGTGGTTTTCCCGCTTCACTTGATCCACGTCGTTTCGAAGACGTTTGGCGCGCCGATTCATAACTCCTGCGTCCGACAAAACTGCCGCACGTTGCCGGGCCTAGCCGCGTGCAAGCGGTGGTAACATCATTTACTCGCAGTGCTGCGTTCCTCCGTGCTGTCGCAGTTCCCTCAGGCTCGCTGCCGCGTGCTGCCATGCGTGCTGCGCAGGCTGGCGCAGCTAAGCTTAATCTGTGCTAGGTGGTGCTGCAGTTTCAACCTTCGGCGCGGCCGTAGAGTCATCTGCAGGCCCTTGTATGCTAGTAGCAACAACATCGCCGTTAAGCATGATCAAGGCGTGGTCTCCGAGATCACCACGATGCAATCTCGGACGTCATGCAGCGCGCACGACTGAGAGGCTCGGGTGGCTCAGGCTCAGCACAGATATGAGGGAGAAATGCGATGATGAGCCGTTTTGCGTGCGGTGATGAGAAGCATCTTTTCCCCCATTACGGCCACCCGCGAATGCTACCGAAAGCTGCTGCGGCTGGAAGTCTCAGAGATTGCATCGCCGACGTAGCGACTTTGATTGGCCGCAAGACGGCCAAGCCAGCGCGGTTTCGTCAGTCTACGCATCATGTGCGGCGACATAGGAACTACAGAAACTATGCGCGCCAAAGACCGCCGCGTCGCTAGTTCCTTTTTCGCCGGTGACCGTTCAACAGTGCCCGAAGCACGTAGGAGGCAGCCATTTTGATGCCGACGGTAACGTCGTTCGTTCGCACTCGATTCTAACACGTGTACGATTTTTGGACACGTTTTATTGGAAAAAAGGTGCGCGTCAGATTCGAGTAAATACGGTACTTAACGGGGGGGGGGGAGGGGGGTGCTTGGACCATAAAAAAGTAAAGTTGTCGACCCTGGCGGAGGAGTTATTGCAATGATATGAACACCGCTGGCGGGCTTTTGCAGTCGCCGTTTTTCTGTACAAAGTCGAACTCGATAACACCGCCTACGCATCGTATGTTCTACACGCGAGTAAAAGCGCGCTAATGCTGGGGGCGAACGCGGCTGAAGCAGAGATGAAACAACCCGGCCGTCTCCGCCGAACGTACTGAACAATGCGATAACATCGCACCGCGTGTGTGATGGCTGCCGTTGCTTGCTTCTCAAGCAGAGAGGAAATGCTCAGCCCTTCTTTCGTCGGGCGAAGGACCAAAAGGGGCGCCGGTGGGAGAGGGGCGGTCGCGCGCGCTATCTCAATGGACATCGGTAGACGGCATCAGTAGACACTGGTAATCAATTGTGCAATCAACAGCGGCCGTTTCTGGTGGTGCCAACACGCAATTTCGACTTTGTAGACGCATTTTTATCATCTGAAATGCGCCAAAATCTTTCGGATTGTGCTTACTGCATAGCAAATTGAATTTTCGAGACTGGAATTGCATCGTCAAATTTCGTTGAAGCGAAACGGCACAAAAGAATGTGTTCCTTGTGGCGAGCATATTTATGCATTGACTCCTATGGACTGCTGACGGGGATCCGAGAATTTTTCGTTGTACTGGAAATTTTGTTGAAGCGGCGTTCGCTGTAGCGAGAGCTGACTGTAATTCAATTCAGATGTTTCATGCACCAAAACCACAAGCACACCATAGTAGTGCATTCTGTGTTACTTTCGAATCAAGGTCAAAATTTCAATTTCATCTTTGAATTCCATGCCGAAACACTCGGGAGACGACGTCACAAACATCATTCCTGTTTTTCATATTTTTGCCACATTGGCGCAGTCAAATTGTTTGAAACACATTTTTTGAGCTCCTTAGAACACAATAAACATCTTCTCCACCCATAAATTATTATGTACGCCTTGGTAGACACCATCAAAGATTATGATGTCACACGTATCAGGGTGAGAACCTCCGAGCAGGCGTCGCCACTTGTATTTCCTTTTTGTGCGTTTTCTAGCTTAGCAAGCATTTTCACGCGAGAGTAGTGGTCTTGGTAATGTGAAAAAGTGTTAAACTAATCATCAAGCAACCTATCATTACTGTAATATAATATAAAAGATTATTATTGTTATTATTATTATTACAAGAAAAATCGTTTTTCACTTTGGTGTCCCTTTTGCAATGCCGCAGGTATTAAGCTACCATGAAGTGTTGCCAAGTGCGTAATGGAAAACCTCGAGCTCACAAGCCAAGCACCACAACAATTGATGCATGGAGGGGAGGAAGCAGAGTGGTTCAGTGCAAAGAGCACAAAGACCCACAAAGGACTTGCCTGGTGGTACTTGGCCAGACCTCCATTGACAGCTGCTTCAATGGCACCGGTCAGGCGCATGCTCAGAGGTGCCAAAGGCCGATGGGGATCGCGGGAGTGCAGTGCCACAAGACGGCGCAGTTCATTACTCATGGCCTCGACCGCTTCGCACGCGTGCACCAGCGGGGGCACCCACTCGGCCTGCTGGCCCACCACTTCGGCCCAGGGGAGAAGACCCGGCAGAGCAGACGCCGTCTCCAGCGTCGTCCGCTCCAACCAGAGGCCCTGCAAACCACACACATCTACGCTGCAGATTTACCAATGCTGACAATTGCACATTATAGCAAATGAAGTTGAATAGAGGGATGATCTAGTTGGTTCGCCCCCTTGGAATGCCTTGTAGCCTTGCACAGCAGGAAACAAGGACCTAAGAAGGTACAAATAAACATGCGCTATGTTTAACGCTTGTCTCCTTTTGCTGCTTTTTCTTGTGTTCTTACTTCCTGCTGTGCTCTGCTGTAAGCCATTCCAAGATGGCAAGGTGGCTACGCAAAAGGCTAATGGTGTGCAAATATTCAAACTTCTGAATGCTTTTCAAATAGAGTTTTAGCTATTTGGTTTGATTCACACCTAACCTTTACTACTTTAAATATTCGAAGTTCGTAACCAAGGAAAAAAAACGTGCTATGTCCCACAACAAGCGGCTCATTCTCACAAAGAGCACATTTTGCTGCATAACACTTCTTTTTTTAACAGCAACGTTGATAGTCAAATTGAAAAAATGCCCATTCTCCACAAGGATCGCCGCCTAGCAACTGCCAATGTGACAGGTGTGCAGCACCTGGATTTGGTGCACCTTGTTGCCGCGATAGCTCGAGTGACTTCACACCACGATGATGCCACGATGGCGGCGAGATACACCACCAACTTCGGTGAGACAACGGCAACAGCGATGGCATTAGAGCCATGATTCCAGCAAGGAGAGTCCAAACAGCCAAGGAAGAAACTTTGTACCGTGATGCTCGATGTGCTGCTGAACAAGAGCGAGATCTCGGCGACAATCCAGTCGATCCTACTTCAGCAAGAACGCTGCAGACGCAGAGAGAAAAAGATAAGATCCAGAGCTTGGTGCGAAATTTTGAGAAGTGTCCACTGGGCCTCATGTGCTTCGCAAGGCATTTCCCGAAGTCTTGGATCACAGAGAAAGGCAGGCGTTCCAGAAACAAACCCGGGCCAGCCATGTGCCCATCAGCTTCACTGCTTCGCTAGCGTTTCGCCATTAGTGCTAGCTTCGCAAATTTTTTTGTAGGAACGACATTAGGGGAGTACACTAGCTGTGGCATAAATTTGTTTTTTTGCCTGTGTTTAGCAGTGTAATTTCTCTGCAATTTAACATTAAATTATTCAAAAAAAATATTCGATTCGATTCAGTTCACATCCAAAATTTTGTCCTTCGCACAGTGCTACAAAACAAGCAAGACTAAAAAGATACCTCAGCACATTTTCCCTTTTAGACATTTACTGGAGGGAGAGCAATACACACTCTAATGCATTTATAACAACACTGAAGTGCCATGAAAATTGCATCATTATTACTAATAACTTATAACACGGATGCATGAAGAATCCTAAATAAGGGGGCCCCTGAACAACAATGGCCCAAGATAACACCCTAAACCAATCCTAAGCTGCACTGAAAAGACCCTGGCTTCCCATCCTGGTTCCTGCAGCCCTGCTATTTTAATCCTCACCCTTCAGTGGCCAGAAGGGGATGGCACTGAGGTCTTTCTGGGAAAGCTAGCTGAAGTTGCTCAAAGCCAGCTTTGGGACCACTGTCCTTTGTTGCTTTCTATTCAAGGTGGGGCTCATGTTTTGGAGGGTGTCAGTATGGAAAATGGAAGAAGCACCTGGAAGAAAAGCTGGTTTCTATTGTGTATGACAGTGAGGCAGCATTGCATAGAGGGGAATAGTAAGTATGCAGTGGCCAAAGTCTGATGGTGACCTTGCAATGCCCACAGTTGCTGCTTGAGCAACACCCCCCCTCCCCACTTCTTTTCATGCTCCTTAAAAGACTGGCGGGGTGTTTCCAGTCAGCTTCAATGGCAGGCATCCCAATCGGGGTGATATTATCACATGTGCCCTCTAAGCAATGGAGATGAGCTGGGCTTCAGCCATGTTCGTCGCCCCCACTAGCGCTGCTTTTAGCCACGGGTAGATACGTACAATGTGCAGGGGGTTATCAATTTCGACCTTATATGGGGCATGACAGCGAAGGCAATGGCAAAAACCCACCGAGACTGTCCATATAATTGCTATTGCAATAAAAGGAATTACAACTTGCCCACAAACCCCAAGATAGTACTGGCACGCAGAACTTTTCCATCTCTGCCTCTAGCTTGCCTCACTTTGGTGCTTCGGTTATTAATTTCAAGCATCACCTTCTTACATGGCATCGAAGTGTGGCTACAGTAGAATCTCGACGATACGGTCATGGCTAATACAAATTCCGCGATGACATGTATATTAGAAATGTCCCAGATAGACTACGTTACATTGAACGTGCCAAGCTTCATGCTTATACAAATGGTTTTTGAATGCATCTTGGTTTATACGAACGTGGAAACCATAGCCGCAAACAAGCACTGCAGCCACTGTAGCCTGGTCCTCCTTTCCAACCCTGCCCCTTTTCAGCCTCGCGTCTCTGCTGGGCCAGCGATCGTGAAAAGCAAGGTGAGGAGGAAAAGGGCTGGGTGCTTGTTCCTCTGCACACCCACTGGGTCATGTGATGGTCACTGGTGGGCTGCACTCACCAGAACACATGATGCGCATTTACGGCGCGGGCGTGAGAGCAAGCATCAGCGCACCTCTAGTTTCCAAAAGGAAACTACACAAGTGCGGTCTTAAGGACAAAGGGCAAACATTAGGTTCGCTGCCTCATTATTACCGACACAGCAAGAAGTGATCCCACAACGAGATGTAAATCCACTGCTAGGTGATCCCCGGCTGACCTTAGCAGTAATCGTCTGTTTCTGTGCAAATGCCAGCCTTCGAACAGACGAGGCTTACCTGAGACATCAATATTAGAAAAGTGCGAATGATCGAGAACCAAGGCCTTATCATATGCAACTCGAGCCACATGATAAGGCCATGGTGCCCAATCGTTTGTGTTCACTTTTCATTGCGATTTTGATTGCCTTCGATCATAAGAAATTTGGGGTGACATGAATTTTTTTCGTGGCCCTGAGAAATTTGTATCATTAAGATTCTACTGTATCGTGCACTTTTGGAGTGTCCTGTGGATAACAGATTTTTAGCTTCTGGATGAAGAAAGGCTTCAAGCATTTAATGATGACCTTAGCAACATTTAACAAATGGAGGATGCTTAAGCTCCACCTTAGAAGTGGTGTATTATCTAATTGCCAAACTTCGTTCCTATCGCCTTTTCATTTGCATGCCATGTTGTGGCACCATCTCACCATAATATTTGCAAATGCAGTCTTCAATGTTCACAGAGGCCTCTAACAGCATCTGTGATGGCAGCAGTAAAATAGAAATCGCTGCAGCACATGCTCACTTGCTAGATCTTTCTTCATTCATCTTGAAACACCGAGCCGTCGTGGTGTTTGCAAAGGTTGCTTGCCTTACCCTCAAACAGCTGGGTTCAATTTTCATGCACTTAAACTTAGCCAATTTTCTTTTTCGCTCAATTACAGTAAAACCTTGTTATAACGAAGTTGAAGGGAGAGCGGTGATTACTTTGTTATAACCATTAGTTCGTTATAACCAATACCAATTTCATTTGTAGGAACTTCAAGGGGAATTGCGATTGCTTCGTTATATCCAATAGTTCGTTATATCCGGGTTCGTTATAACGAGGTTCTACTGTACTTTAGTTCATCTGCAAATGCTGCCCCAACTGAATTACTTTACTCTGTCTACAGAAGTTGCCCTGAGAAACTTGGTCTTGATCCAAGTATTCTTTGACCTGTTTCGAGGTCTCGCTTCCACTGGAATTCTTCATTCACGGCCAATGACAACAGCAAATTTTCTGGGACACGGAGTCCCTAATTCCATTGTGTTAGATGTGTTAGAAAAGGAGTGGCACTTGACAATGCAAGAAAAGAGCACGCAGAGAGGAGCACCTTGAATTCATTGTCCCTGTCTGGTGGCCCATCCCGGTAGACGGGGCGGTCAAACTGGAACGAGTGAACTCTGTTCACCCGAAAGTAGGCCCGAACACACTCAGGACGTCCTTCCAGATCTGGACGTGCCTCTGCCAGGGGACGCACACCGCACACCTGTATGTCTGCACACAGAGAAGTTTACCAAAAAAAAAAAGCATGTTAACACTTAGCAGACAAATTCCATTTGGCAAGGGATAATAGATGCTTTGGTATGTCCCAATAGAGATGTTTATCTCCATAATAGAGATGTTTTGAGGACAACGAACACAGTGCCATGTCTGTCATCCTGTGTGAAGCACTGTTTCTGTTTCCATAATGCACCGATCAGCCCAGTCAAGCACACTGCCGCAGATTCCCTCCTGCCCCCAAACTGTGAGTAGGAGAGGCGTAGCTTCACATCAGTGGCTACACTGTCGCACAGCATGCAATTTGAAAACTGAGCTCACAAAAACCCCCCGCAACTGGCCAATCTGACCGCTGGCACCAGCAAAGGTTTCAATTTATTGGCTTGGTTTTCCTCTGCAGCAGCCTCATGGATAAACAGATAACATCATGGATAACCTCACGGAAAATCACAGATATAGATGCTTCATTGAATGGAGGTAAAAAATACATGGCATTTCATAGGCACTCGATTGTTGAAAGCCAACTACTTCATCATATCAAGAATTTCTTTATATCAAAGTTTGTTATGTCTTAACTGTATTACTTTCCTCCAACTTGGAAACCGGTAGAAACAGCTTTCATTTGACTAGCTAATGTAATGTCACAGCATGGGCTAGTGGGCATTACCAGTAAAACTACCGTTTCCCTCGCCTCAAAAACCTTAAAATCCAGAATTACTTTAAACATGCCGTACACTGCAGGAATAAACCTTGTGTGTATGAACTTCAAATTAGAATAGAAAAATTGTTCACACTGAGTAGCTTCCTCAGTACAGGGAAGCTTCATCTACCACGTCGCCCCTCAGACCCACATATTGTACAAATCTGCAACAAGGTTTGGATTTGTACAAGGATTTGTACAATACAAATGTTCTGCAAGCACTTTTGCCTCGTAAATTTACTGCGTTGCATTTGACAACAGCGCACACATTTGGATGCTGAAGTTGCCACTTATGAGATGCAGTTTACATGTCTTTCTAGGTGAGCAAGATGGTCACAACGAGCAATGTTGAAATGTGAATGGCAGTTTGGACATGAGTATTATGACGCACTGAACCAATCAAGGGCTGCTTACTTTTATTCCCCGACTGCTTAGTTACTAGCCTTTATAGCATTTTTTCAACTATGTAGCATTTGCCCACCCACTTCTGCGGCCACTGAAAAATTTGAGAGGGAACTTAAACACAGATTTCAATGACCTTCTGTCTTCTTTTGCTCTGAAAGACTGCAAGAACAATTTCTTGGTGCATGCTTGGCGGGAATTATGAGATTATTGCCAAAATATAGCAGCTTTCACCTCTTGGTGCAGGTTGGTCCAATTGGTGTGTCACTGCAAACACGGCGGGATCAAATGTGCATTGCTTGCACTAATGAAGGCAGCCCACAGTGGCTAGACCAGCCACGTTCAACTCTTGTGCATCAATCACACATCTAACAATGGTACAGGCATACGGCTGACCAATTCATCACACTTTCAATGCTTCTGTTAGTCTGTATGATGGCTGCAGAGATGACATCGAGATTGCACAATCAGAAAAGTGCATGCAAATACCACCAGTACGTTTAAAAAGCAACTCCGGCAATTTTTCAGTGTCCATGGATCTCAATGAAATTTTCTATATACAGTGGAACCCCGTTCATACGTTTTTCTGCGGAACGGGGGAAAAGAACGTAACAGCTGGGAAAACGCAAGAATGAGGAAAGCTCCGAAAATGAATGAGAACAGGGCCGCTTTGACTTCAAACAACTTATTTCAGCAAGGTGAGCCATCTAGGTCGCCGAGCGATAATTTGGACAGCCGCGCGGTACCGCCAGTGCCTCCACCGACTTAATGTGTTGACACGACCGCTATTTCGGACGGTTTCTAGCTCTAAATTTGATAATTCGGACTCCGTTCGTGGCTGTCGAGCGCAGTGAATGGGCCGCCATTATAGCCACCGGCGCCCCGATGAGAGAAAGTATGGCCTCAGAGATCGCAGTCAAAACTGTGATCATTGAGGTTTAGTTCCAGCGTGACGCGCCAATTTTGGAGGCTAGTCGCCCCGTCACTGCGATCACCGCATCCTGTTACGGCACCCCGCGCGTGGTTTGTGATTGCGAGTACAGCTGGTCGCGTCGGGTCCGCGATCGCTCGATATCCTAAGTACACTATAGATAGCGCTTTCACATTCCGTCTTCAGTGCTTATTTACCGTATTTACCCGCATAACTTACGCCCTCGCATAATTTGCGCACCCCTGATATTTAGCCAGCTGTTCCTTGCATATTTGCGCTCGCTGTCCGGCCCGAACCAGCAGCTCGCCGGCGCGCGCACGGACAGACTTTAGGCAGCCGCGCGGCTGCGCCCCTCGCTGCGCAGGCGAGCGCAGTCATACGCTAAAGCAGCTGTGAGTGCGATGTCCCTTTTCCCGATTCTTTTCTCCGAAAGCCCCCGGAGCCCATACGGTCGCTGGAATAAAAGCGCGCGAGTGGGGGCGACGAAAACGGCTGAAGCAGAGATCAAACACGCCGCCCATCTCTGTCGCTCGGAGGTGATAACATCACCCCTATCGGGACGCCTGCCGTCGAAGCAGGGAGGAAACGCCACGCCCTTCTTTAACGAGCATGAAAAGACGCAAAGCGGGGCCAGGGGGGTGTAGCGGAGTGTCGCTCGGCTGCCGAGATAGCGCTAGCGCTCGTGCTATCTCGGCAGCCATCAGCGGGGCGGCGATTCCTGCAAGCGTGACTAAGGCTGTCTAAAGTCAAATCGAAATAGCGGTGCCCGGGTGGGTACGGCGTGCAAGGTTGCGACGCAACATGCGGGAACAGGCCCACAGTTGCGACGTAACAGCGGGGTTCGCAATACATGGGATCCTATGGGAGCTATGCCGGGACCGATGAAAAACAACGTAACAGCCGAGAAAATGCAGCAGTGAGGAACGTAACAGCGGGGTTCCACTGTAGTACCTTCTCCTTGGTACTGTAATAATGTAGTCCAAGTCAGGCCTACATTATTACAGTTGCAAGTCATTTAGTTTTCCTTAACCCCTTAAGGGCTTATGACGAGCTGAGCTCCTGATGAGCAGTCCCCACTTTTTTGCTTATGATGAGCTGTGGTCATCATGGGTCTTCCACAATGTTCTGAGGTGTTGTTGTCAAGTCCACCTTATCAAATGGTGCTTTTTATTTCATTATGAGCATTTCATTCAACGAGATTCTGACACTAGATTGCGGGATGAGTGCCCTGCGTTTCGTTATGTTAAACGCTTTATGAACAAGCATGGCTGCATCCGTGCAGCATTCTCATAAAGGAAATCTGTCTATTTCAGAACATGACAGCAAGAGTGAACGGGACGTTGTTCTCCTGTTTGATTCTTCAAGTAAAATAGCTAGTGATGAAGTTTTTACAGACAGCTCTTCAGAAGGTGTAGAAAGCAGTGACGATACAACGGCCAGCTCCCATGAGAGCAGATTGAACCGTCCTGTCTGCAGCAAGACTAGCAGTGCCATTGGAAAGGAGCGATATCAGAGTGTGGTGAAAAATCCACCAGAGTTCTCCTTTAAACTGCCAGCATCGACAGTAAACATTCACAAGCAGCAACCTTGCTTTAACCTGTGCAACACAGTGGTGGCCATGCATTCTGATGACTGCCCAAACTCCAGCCAAGAAAAGACAGTGGCTTCAATTTGCACACAGCGTTAAGTCTTGTAAGTCCTGTATGCTGCATCAGCCATGCTGACGCAGCATGGTTGACATGAAGCAAGCGACAGTAGAGAATGTTCACACTGAGACAAACATGCACACTTTGTACTTTCGGCACTGATTATGCTTGCGTTGACAGCAAGTACTTGTGGTCATTGAATTAATTGTGTTTGCATATCCTTAGGCATGTTAAACTGTGCTTTAGTTAGCAAGCAGATTCCTTGTCCTATTCACATTGCACATAAGATATGCTTCATGCAACAGGTGAATGCTTTACTATTCTCTAGCAGTGATCAAGAGCAACACCTTTGAGAATCGTACATTTTCTATGAGAGCAGGTTCTCTTTTTCTCAATCATGCTTTCTTTTTTTTTTATTTATAACAGTGTTATACAGCATTCACACATTCTAGAGACCAGTACAGATGTCCCACATGCTGAGCTGCAACATGCTAAATTTGCTAGAATAAGAATTCCAGCCACGAGGTCAACTGATGAAGAGATCATTAAAAACTATGAAGAACACGGAATGTCGCTAGAGCCAATGTTCTGACAAGTAGACTTGTCTTTGTAAAGACGGCAACAGGTGGCTCGTTGTTGCCTCGAGTTGTTGGCGAGACAAGACAAGTCCACTCGTTAAAACATTGGCTCTAGCGACGCTACCTGTCCATCGTTTTTATTGGTCTCTTCAAGCCTCTATTTTCCCCTGAGCTTCTGTTCCGGTTCGGATATAGAGCCACAAGCTCAGCGACGTGCAAGTTCTGCGCATACACTGGTCGGGGGAGGCAAGCAGAGCAGTGTCCAGCGGAGCGTTGTGCGTTAGCAGCTGGGCCTCGGGAAACTGTCCCTGCAGTCTCTGGCTGAAGGCACCCACTTTCTCGTAGGCCAGGCCACGGTACACAAACACCTTGTTCTGCGTCATCACAGGGAAGGAGGAGAAAAAAATGTGTCTTTTGCCTGCACCAACATGCTCGGCATCAGCAACAGCATTGCAGAGGGTGCAGGGAAACGTGTGCTTAAAGAAACCAAACAGACAATGCTGCAGGTACCTTCTCTGCAGAAAAGCAGGAAGAAAGAACAACAAGCATAAAAACAAGGGCTACGCTAACATAAAAAAAAATTACAGCATATCCACGGAGTGAATGATGGTGAGTGGGCGAAGCTCGGGAGGTTCATCATAGATCGTGCCGAGTTCTGGATTAATTTAGTTAACGCGCACGCTACGAATCCTCATGGTCGAACTATGCACAAGTGAAATCTCCCACCGGCATTTCATTGCAAGTCAAGATCCAGTGCCTATATATATACATATATATGGGTTGCCGGTGAACGCTTCTCCAACGCGAGCAGTCGGTATTTCTCAATCAAGAAACTCGCTAGGAGACGCTGCCTGCGCCAACGTTGTCTCTCGCGGGTGAAGGCGCGTTCTCCTTCTTTGCGAGCTGGTACAGCGTTCCTCTAAGAGCGTTTCCATAGCCAACGCGCGCCTTTCGCTCTCTCTCTGTCTCTCTCTCTCTCTCACACAAGACAGCAGAGGCACGCGCCGGGAGAGAGAGAGAGAGAGAGAGGCACGCGCCGAGGCGAACGCCGAGGGCGAGCGCGTGCCTCCCGGCACGCGGGTTACGCCTGACGACTGACGACTGACAAGGTTAGACTAAGAGGAGCTTCGCCCCTAAAACACAAAGGGTTATGCAGTGAACTTAAAATCCTCATTGAAAAAATTTGGCGTGGCTCTGTTATCACAAACCAGCGTAGCTGTGGGAGCTTAGTAAAATTAAACAAAGAAGTGATCTTTCAGGAAAGCCAGACGTAACTTTTCCTGCACTATATAAATGCACAGATGCAAAGAAACCATTAAAGCATCATTTTCCATGCAAATCAAGTATTTGTTTTGTCTACACCAAGGCAATCATCACTTTCGCTCATTTTACTATCTTCTCCATCCCTTCTCTCTTTCTATTTCTACTTTCTTCTTCTCTTCCTAGTTTCTTAGGTCACCATCTCTCTTTT
>JABSTT010003965.1:0-26433 GCA_013339685.2 Hyalomma asiaticum | reverse complement strand
ACCGATAAAGCCTAAAAGCTCACGTCTGGCCTCGCGCTTTGAGTAGCCTTGTTCTTGAATTATAAATGGAAGTACCTCCAACCCTTGTAAGGCACAAGTCGTTTGTGTTACAGTTTTCCGGGCAGCGTCGGCTGCAGCCTTAAAAGAGAGCAAAGTAGTTCACACGCCTGATTGTTCGCACTCTACTCTTCGAGCTTAGTTTCAATATTTAACGACGCACGCAGCCACCATCCCACGTCTTGTGTACATGCCGAGAAAGCACTGGGCTCACGCTGCTTTCCTAGAAGTCGCTCGTAGTTATTCACATTCAATTTTAATTGATCACAAAATAGATTAAGTGAATTTTAAAAACATTTTTGCGATATTTATGTGCCAGAGCCATTGAATAATCACAGAGACCGACGTGGTTAGGTCCGCCGATTGATTTTGATAAGCTGAGCTTTCATTACCAGCACGGAAATTGAAGTACACGCGTGCGCTTGCGTTTCGTCTCATCGAATTCCGGCCACCGTGGCCATATCCTTGAATTCCGCGTTTTGTACTGCCACAACATGGCCGCTAAGCAGTAATGACGATAAAGAAAAAATTGAAGTTGTTCAATGCATAGAAAAAACAACCTATAGGAATGGACACGACTGTATATGAGTGTATGTGCTTATACATATTCGCATGTACGTGTATTTATGCCCAGCGTGCACTGCTGTTGTTGCCTTTCGCTGCAGTGGACACTGTGTTCACAAAACGATTTGCTGACAATTCGTTCGGTTGCGCTTTCAAGGTCTCACCGCTTGCGAACGCTTCTGGCTTGTGGCAGGTTCGTGGAGGGTTTTGGCGACTGCAGCCCAGTGTCTACGGATAAATGTTAGTCGTTAGAGAACTTTAGCTTGTGTGCAACTGTCGAGGACCCTTTTGCAGTGCCGAAGTACCGCTGATGTCATACAACGTGTTCGAATGTATCTGATTCATTTCCTAACTCATTTGCTGCCGCTCGTTTAGCCAGATTGCCACTTGTGCATGCATTCCGCAGAGGGAAGCTTTCACTTTCGTGTTATACCAATTCCTATGACAGAGAGATGAACCACATTTTTTATTTGTTTTCTTTGTGACCTTATGCCAAGAAATGACTCTAAATTTGATCGTTCAAGTTTTCCAACTTATCCTGTGTGACTGGGGAAATTTATCTAGAACATCTATTAAACTCTACACAGCGGCGTCCGCTTCTAACTCGCACAGTTCCTTCGTATCACTTTAGCCCTCGCGTACTCTATCCTGACTCCAATCAGCAAGTGAACTTTGGGCTGTGGCTGCTACGAAGCGAGCAGGAACATCGAACTTCAGGTTGTAGAAATGATCAGGCTGACTTCGCATTACAGTAGTATTGATGCTGCTCGTTTTACTTCGAACGGAGCAAAGCTGACGCAGCGGTTGCTCGCGCAGTTTTAGTGCTGCATTGGCTTTTCGGCAAAACGACTTATTCATTGTGTCAGCAATATTCATGGTTCAGCAAGTTAGCGTGCGTTTTATTTATTATACTAATTGCTTTCGTACTAGCAAGCTGCACACGCCTATTCGTGCCCAATATTTATCTAGCATTTACAAAACAAAGTACACTAATTCAATTCCAACAATATTGACATATGAGGGCAAAACACAAAGTTTAGGGGGAAAAAAACTTTGTAACTGGTAATGGAAGGGAAGATATGTTTGGCGCAACTTTACAAGACAGGGAAACAGCAGTGGCAACAAGGGTACACGGGGGCGTGGATATTGTTGTCGAAATTCCCTGGGAAATCGGGAGATTCGCAGACCTTACGCTGTATAGCCACTGCTATAGAGACAGGCGCTTTCAATAATGGTGCAGGACGAGGTAGTGTGAGGAAATGAGGAAGTTACCGTCCCTAACTTGGAACAATAGCTATTCACAGGACAACCGAATAGGGTTACGGGATAGCTTTACGTTATAATGATGGTGTCGACGGTGATCCTAAAAGATGTACTTTAGTTTCGTATGATATACCTCGTAGTAATAATTTCGTTTTTATCAAATGGTGTAGTGTTTAAATTTATTCCACACGTCGCGTCGGGTGACTGCGTTACGATTTGCTGACTGCATAACCGGTCATCGGTGGCCTTGCCACAAAATTGTTTTCCCTATAATGTCAAACTACAGTCATTTCTTCCGAGCTTTCGTGTAATTTTATTTGATTGTCCATCCGTCGACCTGATTTTGTTGGTTAGCATTGAGGCTATGGTTACACACCTACACTTACACTTACATAGCAAGATAGAAAGGAGCTCATTTGGCCGATGACGTACTTGTACTGTACGTATGCAATTTCAGAAAAGGCGTACCAAATTTTTTGGCAGTTCTGCTGCTACCACCGCTTGTCGGCTATAATCTCCGAACAAAACACTACACTTGAAATATGGCTTGGGCGAGGACTCTCCGCATATTCCCGACCCGTGGTAATAGGCTGGTGATTAACAGGTGACACCTCTTGTTTACATAACAACGTGTTGATCGTACGAGCTAATCAATATTTATGCGATCGCTGTACATAACGCGCACTACTCTACGCACACTACCACTCAATCTGCACAAAGACGTTGACCCTACTCGTGACACTTGGCTGAGTGCCAAACAATTCGTCATGAGGAATTTATTCGATATCTGCTCCACATGACAACCATTCCCAAATGCATGTGACCTGTAGATCTTTTCTTTCTCACGTTTAGGAATGATTTGAAATTCAAAAAACGGGAACACCCTGAGGTTATTGGCTTACAGAAACTGTTACTCAATTTCTCTGTCAGTTGATTCGCAAAAAAAAAAAGAAAACGCTCTTGTTAACCAACTTAGTGCTTTTGTTGTCAGATTAGCAGCCAATTTAAACAAAAAATACATTTATGGTGTTCTAAATCAGTCAGCACTTAGTACAATGTGTTGAGCAAAGAAGGAAAGACATGCGATTAGTGCACATGACATCGGAATTAAACACGCCTGACGTTACGGCATCACTGGCACAAGTCAAGGAAAACGACGTTTGCTAGAGAACATGCATATTATCGACATTACCGCGGGGAAAAGAAAATTGATGACCTATAATTTATAAAAAAGGAATAAAATCACCAAAATAAATAATGTCCCAAGTGAGAGACATGGTTAGGCCGTCTTTGAGGCCAGAAGTATGTGACCACGTGAACTAAAGAAGTTGCACTTCAAAGGTCTTTCTGACGTTAACGTACCCAATTTTGTCAACAGCTGAAAACGATTGTACGGAGCATGAAGCGACAGTATGCGCCAAAGACTGCGCAGTGCATTCGTCAACCCACATAGAATGACTACCATCTCATTATTCGCACAAACATAGTAGCTGTGGGCCACCTTAATTTGCTCTTACGACGAGAGAGACAAAAAGGCAGAAAAGAAATATCGTTAAAAGATATGTATTTTTATCGAGGAGTAAATGATCAGCAAAACTATGTCCTCGTACACCCAAACTATGCATCTCGGGCGAGAAGGCGCTTTTCAGGTCTGGGTCACAACGACCATGTAAATCGTCGCATTGGTGCAACCGTAATGTTGCCGACGTCACCACGAGGACCCGAGTTCGGTAAGACTAAGCCCTGGCCAGCTCTACTGACAGCCGCAGCTTCTTGCCTCTCCGCTACGGTAAACGTCTCGGCATTGCGGCCTTTGGCAAAGCCGCTTGACATTTCCTGTCGCGTCTTCTCCATCTGGTCACTCCGTGCGTCCGACAGCATCGCGTTGTTGACGCTGGCCGAGCGATCATCAGCCGAGGTGACTCCACCCACAACAGCAGCCGCCTGCTTGTCGCCGCTGGGCTGGTGGGCCGCCTTGGTCCTGAGGGCCATGTAGCCGCGCACCTCCTCGGCGTTCCGCTTCAGCTTGGCGTAGTTGGTGAACGAATACGTCAGCACAGCCACGCAGCCCAGGATGGAAACACCGAGCACGCCAATGACGACGTAGAGGCCCTCGCGGTTGATGAGAATCACTGGAGCGTTCACCCTCGTTCGGAGTTCGCCGTCCATGGTCGTTTCGGAGGCGTCGACAGGGAGCCAACAGGAAGGCTGGCACTTTGACGCCGAACACGAAATTTCAAATAAGCAACCGGCGTCCTTAAGCTTTCATCATCTTCTTCCTCTGCTCTCGGCTGTATGGCGTGGAACGAGCCGAATGTCGGAAGAAGCCGCGCGATGTAAGCCTGCATTAACAAGGAATGTAAGTTTGAACTCCAAAATTAAATTTATTATAAATGTAAAGAAAGCAAAAAATATGGTATTTGAATATTTTTTACCGCGAAGGTAACTGACTAGACCATGAAAGTTGAGGTAGTGATGATGATGTGGTCGATCGGGATCGCCTCAGTATGCTATGAAGGCTCTGTAGCCACTGCAACCTCCGAAAACTCATGTTATAATTATGAGGCATGTTGTAAAGGGCGATTTTTCGCTAATTCTTTCTATCTGGAGTTCTTAACGTGGTAGAGAAGGGTAGTACACGGACGTGCGCACATGGTACTAAACACGCGCCAGAGGGTCACCGTACGGCGAGAGAGGTTACACGTGACGTCGCATTTTCAGATCTTCCTTAAATATCAGTGTTATGCCGTGCATCCGCGATGCTCTACTAGCGTGGTGGAGGATAGCGAAGCCACGGCCTTCACGTTTTGGTTTCGGCGATCCACAGTGGGTGTGCTTTTCCCTACACGAAAAAAGCCCATTATATCGAAGAATTCAGGTACACTGGTATTCTCCCCTTATCTGAATGAGCGTATGCGCGCATTAATGAAGCGTATTCACTAGCTTCAATTAAAAAGAAACGTTGCTGTGGTTAACCAAAGAAAATCCCTAAAAATGCAAAGATTCACTACCTGAATGCCGCCAACCCTAAATACGAGGAAGAAAGAAAGGAAAGGAAGAACGAAAGAAGATCGTATTGCGTAGAAGGAAAAGGCGGACCCCCCTCCTCGCTACTTGCTCTCTTTCCACTACCAAGATCCTTGACTTAAGCCCTCTGCAACATGATAGTGATAGCGATAGTTACAGTGCTACATGAAAGTGGTAGTGAACAGGACACCTTTGCCCCTGCTAAGCTGCTAGCTCTGGTTTCAGAATCGTGGAACTGGCTTTACTTTTAAATATTTCAATGAAATGATGTGCCGACAGCACTAACGGTGTCACGTTACTAGCTTTCTTTTGATGACATATAGGAAGACAACATATGCTAATGTATGTATTCAGTTAACATGATGTTTTCCGAGATGTTTCTTTTCCTGCAGTCACTCGGCTCCCACTCATAGGCTTTGGGCCTTTGCGAAAACACTTGTGTGGTCGTATGTGAAGCTTCCAGAAATACTATTTGGTAACATACGTAAGTTCCAATTTTATCAATTCGATCGTTAGTAAACCATCTTAACTTTATTTTTAATTGCCGTTGCATGTTCTTTCATGCAAAGTCCGCTAAGTGTTGCGTTAGCAAGTTTTCTTTATTACCTGGGCTTGTTCTGTTTTTTTGGATTCTTCCTAAATGTTATATTTTTAACCGAGCAGCATGCCCATTTTACGAAAAAGGGCCGGAATTATACTGTTTAACCTTTTCAAACTCGCAGGTAGTCTCTTTTCTTATTAATATTGTGTCAATTCCCGACGACGTATACACTAGCCAAAGCTGCGGCTATATCAAATAGTGCGTGAGAGCTATCACTCACCAAAACGACGCCTGTTCTTCGTTTGGCCCATTTTACATTGTGCATATGGTAATACAGCACTATCATAATCGCCATCACCCAAACGAAACTTGATTTGTTGTTACCGCCGCGCTTCCGTTCTCGGTTCTTCGTCGACGGCATTGTAGTGAACATGGAGTCCGAAATTCAGGCAAGGGTCAACATTCCGGTCGTGCTCGTCAACCGCGAGGGCCTCTACGTCATTATTGCCGTGCTCGGTGTCTCCATACTGGGCTGCGCGGGCGTGCTGACCTACTCGTTCAGCAACTACGCCAAGCTGAAGCGGAACGCCGAGGAAGTGCGCAGATACATCGCCTCCAAGGTGAAGGCAGCCGACCAGCTGAATGGCGGCAGGCAGGTGACTCCTGCCGACGTCACCGGGGACATCCCTGCCAATGGGCGCCCCGTCAACGGCAAGGCCATGATCCCACAGGAAGCAGATAGTGACCACACGGTGGAGGCTTCACTGTCCACGACCAGTGGCACCTCTGAATACCGGATTGTGAACGGCTTGATTGCCACAGTGGCCAGCCATGAAATGTCCGCCACGAGGGTAGACATCCTGGATCCACGACAACGGAACGGTGCTCAAAGCGGCGATAGCAGCAACAACACAGATGCAAGCATTGGAACTGACACCGTGAATGTGGCCAACCGAGGGTGAAGGCGCCTGCATTCGAAATGGAAGTCCGTCGAGAATGATTTGGAATGAATACTTGCGTTACTTGCGCCTCGGGCAAAATAACCATTGACAACGTACACTTGTCTGTTTGTTTTGTTACGTGTAGTTAGGAAAGAACCATGTGGAGTGCTACAACCTTAGACATAGTGCATTCGCAAGTGATTGATTGACTGGTTGATTGATTTGTGGGTTTTAACATCCCAGAACCAGCTCTGATTATCAGAGACGCCGTAGTGGAGGTCTCCGGAAATTTCGACCACCTGGGGTTCTTTAACGTGCACTGACATCGCACAGCACACGGGCCTCAACATTTCGCCTCCATCGAAATGCAGCCGCCGCGGCCGGGATTCGGTCCCGCGACCTTCGGGTCAGCAGCCGAGTGCCATAACCACTAGACCACCGTGGCGGGACAACATTCGCGATTCGTATTCCATGTTGTTTGAAGACAAAGCTTGCCGACGTGTATGGATGTAATGAATAGGAAATATTAGATGTAGAGTGGAAGTAAAGTCTAGGACTTACTTTGCATATTATTTAGTTGCATAGCAGGATTTTTATTTTTTTGCGTATTTAGGTAGCACATTGAAGCGAATGTACTGTCGTTCCCTTCAGTATCAGCTGATATAGAAAATACACAGCAATGTTCTTTGCGAAGGTTTGGAAATTGGCTTGTAACCAGTGACATTTTTCTTTTGCCAACCCCTGTTACGGCGCCCGCCATAAATGCATTTTGCGATGGTTGAGCTCTCAGAATCCTGTCACAAAAATTTCAAATTGAATTCTAAGTGACGGTTGAGCGTCATTGATGTCAAGGAATGGAGCTTAAAGAAGCTTACTTGCCGAAATCAATATTTAGTGGAAATTTCTTAAAGGACCTATGAGCTATCGCACTTTGTAGCACCGCAGAGTGTAGCCGTAGCTCCGCTGTAAAGAGGGATATGAGGATGTCGTTTGTGACTGAAGAACACCCTACGTTTAGACGTGTAAATATAAGCCACGACCTTTCGTAAATACAGGGACGTCTTTTTGCGTCAGTGAAGAATAGCACGAAAATACCACTTGCTGCGTGGGACACTGACATCAAGAGAAATCTAAGTCTCAACCAATCGGGAGCCGAACCCGTCACATTAGCGTGACTGACAACGAAGCTGCTTCCGGATGCCGACTTGACTGAGGCCTAAAGGCTCGGAGACATGCTTTGAAGCGTCACCTCAAACTATTTCCTAAACCTGGGAAGTAGCTTGAGGTGACGCTCCAAAGCAAGTGTTGCTAACTTTTTAAAACTTCTAGCATTCTCATACTACTACATGCATCGGAACTCTGCTTTCGTTGTACTACTTGGGGACTCGCCCGCGCTTCTTTTGAATAAAACATCGGGTGATGTTCGGGTGACCTGTCTGTACATTAAACAGTACCCACATGGTTTCCATTGTGACACCTCTCCCACAAATTAAAAGTAATAACACGTGTCTTGTGCTTAGTGACTCATTCTTCACAAAGCATAAAAGGCGCAAGTTTAAAGTTTAACCAGCTACATGTACAGCCTACAGCCTTGTAGCACCGTACGTGCTCGTAATATTTCTTTCGCAGAACATCCACTTAATAGTTATGAATTCCGCACTACGTTGAATTTGTTCTCCAGTATATATATGCATATTGGGATAGTAGTGTGCCAACCATGTACCTGCAACAGAAGATTTTTTTCAAATGGGGCGCAATTTACGGACGTGAAATTCTGGTCCTTTCATACCGTGCACAGGGAGTGTCACACGCAGGTTTCAAGATGCAGCTTTGTATACGCATCAATAGCGTGGACAGCGAGATGGCGGAATAGCCTTCTGTCACTAAGACCACGGCGGGCGTTTCGAGCTTTATAATTTTCTTCTTCTGACTTGGATTTCATTGAGGAGACCAAGAGATACCAGCGGACAAATAACGACCTGCCGAATGAGCCGTCAAAGGATTCTTATTGTAAACTACTCCGTTGTCCTTACATATTGTTAGAATTAAAACAGTGCTCTCACTATTATAAAAAAAATTGTTAGAGAGTAGAACTGGAATGCGCAGCATTGTTGGGCGGCGTAGAGAATAACCTACTCTCACAAGGGCCATCCCGACGCATATGCACAAATTTCGTCGAGGTAAAATGGTTCAGAAATTTCGGAAACTGCTGCGTGAATTAGGCGCCTTTATCTTCTCATGCAGCCAGAGAGGTTCGTTAAAATAGCATTGGAATGAGTGAATCGCGCCGACATCAGCAAATACATCTGCATAAACATGGCCGTAAAGAAACATCGTACAAAAACTCAAGCCAACGCTCGTATATATATGGGACGCCGAAGTGCACTTATCTGCGGTATGCTATATTTCTATACGCATGGCTTTCACCTATACCTCTAACGTAATGGAAGATCGCCATAATGGCAAAACGTTCCCTTGCTGTGAATTTAGGAACAAGGTGTTGCCAGGCTACAGAGGTCGTGTACGTTTTATCGTGAACGAAAACGCACAGAGAAGTTATGTTAAAGTTTTTGGAGCATGACTAAGCAGGAATAGGTCTCGCACTCGTGTGCAGAGACACACGCCTGCAGAAAGCAATTGCATATCTTAATTTTTGTCAGCGCTAAATCTATCCATATACGCATGACATCGGGATGCCTGTATTTCGGCCTACATTCAATCCTACAATATGATATCGCAGCTCATACCCAAGGAGCTGCTGACCACTCGCAGCTCCTTTTTGCTCAAAAATACTGAGCATTTCGTTATAACGAATTTATTTTTCGCGATATCTAAATAAACGAAATATCTATGTCCGAGTCACACACGTAAGATGCACAGCTCGTCTAAGGGAGTGCGGTCACAGTTGATTAGCCGCACCCGAGAAACCAGTCAGATTGGTCGCAGTCGCGACGTTGCTGATTTCGCCTTGAGCCGTGTTCACGGGCCGGAAATGTGGGTCAGCTCTTGCCATCACAGAAACTTTCTTCCTGGCCACCACGGCGGAGGCGTCGTTGATACCATGGCCCTGAGGAACGCCGCTTGGCGCTGTGAATCCTACGTTGGCCGCCTGGTCACTCCGCGCTGCCAATGAGATCGTGGTCTGGGCTTTGGACGATGGATCATCAGCCAAGGTTACCCCAGCAACAATAGCAGCCGTGTCCTTCCCCCCGCTGGGATGGTCGGGAGCCTTAGTCCTGGAGGCGATGTAGTTGCGCACCTCCTCGGCGTTCCGTTTGAGCTTGGCGTAGTTGCTGAACGAGTAGGTCAGCACGCCCGCGCAGCCCAGGATGGAGACACCGAGCACAGCCACGATAACGTAGAGGCCCTTGCGGTTGATGAGAACCACCGGAAGGTTGACCCTGGTCTGCAGTTCGGCATCCATGGTGATTTCAGTGACGTCGAACGGGGAGACGGGGTAAGAGTGACAGGGCAGTACTGAGAAAAATCTCGATCGACTACTTGCGCCTGTGTTTGTCGTCTTCTTTCTCAGCTTTCTGAAGCTCGCGTGGAACGTGCGGCAGACCTCCTACTGGGTCTAGTCCTGCGTGGCCTATGTCGATTAATAAATATGGGAATACGAGTTGTGGGTTTCTGCGAGTGGTTTGCATAGTAAAATTCTGACAAACTGATACGAAATAAAACTGCATAGTAATTTCACCCATTTTAATAAAACTATGTTAAATTTTCAGTGGCCATGGTGATGGTGGTGATGGTCACGATGACAACGATTATGACTATGGCGATGACCTCTAACAATAGCGCGTTCTCATAACCCCTTCAGGCGCGAATTATGATGCACTGTCTGCAAATGTCTCAAATTGGCACAACATAATTCTAAGGCACTCAATATTACATTCCAAGAAAGAAAATAAAGTAATATGCTGCTTTTTGCGAGTTTTGCTAATTAATCCTAATTAGAGAATAATTGATTATTTAATTACTCAGCAGTCAGTCATGTTCCATTTTTATATAAGAATAAGGAAATTGTTGGCTTAAAATGCATGCGCAATTTGTTTCTGGTTGCGTTCATTTCATGCGGAGAAAAATAATACTTATGACGTTGGTCTTGGAATGCGGCACGTCGATTATCGTAGTGCCTTCACCAAAGTGATCGGTTATGGTCATACTTAACATATTGAGGTTAAGTCAAGGCATGCTGACTATGCAGAAGGTTCAACTGATGCTATGCGCAATGTATCTTGCCCTTTCTTTCCGACTAGTCCAAAAAACTGGCAAAAACAAGTTGCGTCCACATATGTGGACGTTGCGCCTGAAGGGGATAAAGAAAATCGGCAACACCTTTGGGAACTAGTAGAAAAGTTGTACGTGCTCTTGCGAACATATGAGTCAAATATTGCACTGCACGCACTACCGAGTGCGCAATTCGTTTTCAGATATTGTTGTTGTTGTTATTTTCTCAAATCTGGCAGTTTCAGATATAGCCGGGAAGCGCTTCCTCTTCTTTTATCAAATGATGTCACGGGGCGTACCGACTACGCCGCTTAGACGGAAATAGCATCGTCTGACTTCACGATGGTGGGAAGATTCTCTGCAATGTTTTTATGTTCTTATTGAGTTCAACAAATACAGATAATGTATGTATCTACTCTTAGGAAGACCGAGAAGAGTCAAGAGGCCTGGCTGGTGCCCCCAATGACGTCATTTGTTGAAAGAGGAGGAGGCGCTCCACAAGCGTATTTGAAACCACGTTCTAAATATCATTACCTGTAGTGTGGCCCATCCCCATCGTGGGTATGTGCCAATTATAGAGGCCACAACAGCAACAGCAACACTGCGAGTTCGCTTAAGCGCGCAGGTCCCTCAGCGACTAATTGCCACCGTTCTCTGGCCACGTTCAAACTGGCGAACTTACCAAGCGCCGAGTGGCACAGACGCGAATCATTATTTATCCCGGAAGCACTCATTAATCTTATGTAGAACGGGACGAATTCCCTGAAATCGTAAGCAAAACGAGCCAGACTTCATTTCTATAACACCATGCGAATGATGCCGACTGTTCCGTACTATGTATGCGCTATCGCTGAAAGGAAATGAAATGAAACTGCACAAATACTTCCTTTATGTTAGTAAATAAAATGTTTCTTTTTTTTTTGGGGGGGGGGGATATGTAGGGTTTATTTCAGGATTTGAGGAACAGAAAACGCTAACAGCTTTATTTGTAGGGTTACTGCGAAAATTATCATTACTATCCAGGCAGCTGAGCCATGACTGCACAGCGACATAAGCACGTAGGGTGACACGTCGGGCCACCTACCATCGGGCAGAGGCCGTCCCAGAATTGATGGTTGCTGCAAGCATATTCTGAGAGTTCGGTATGGACACCATTGCAGTTTTTTACAGCAAACAGGTGGATCCTAAGTTAAGTAACACTGACAACCGGGCTAGCTGGTAGGAGTTAATGGTGAAAAACTGCGCCACCAAAATTAAGCAAAGCACGGAAGTCTGAAAAGCGAGCGACTATGATCCACTCCTGGTGACACGCGGGTAGTTCAGTGGACGGCCTGCTTTTCATTTCCGGAAGTCGTTGTAGTGAAGGATATAAATGCTATAGCGGATCGACCTCTCCTGCGCGTTTTAGTGCGTTGTCCTTTTAAACATCTTCCTCGGGAATGGCGGGGTGCCCGGAGGCTGACCTTCACCTTGACTGTTGCCACGGAGCAGCGCTGTGCGCCGTACAATAAACACGCCTATGGTATTATATACAAGGTCTGTTAGAAAAGTATCCGACATTTTTTTTTTTGCGAACACCTGACGGATATGAAGCAAGTGCGCTTGCATCAGCCGACCTTGAACCCTCGTGCGCATGCGCGAATTTTTTTCCTACCTGCCAATGGTGTCAGTCGCTTTTACGCAGCGTTTGAGTGAGGTAGTGCGCAGTGCTCTCGTCGCTTTTTTTTTTTTTTTTGTGCTCAACAGGAAATTGGCGCATTCATCACGACAATGCTCCTGCATATTCCTCGCACTTGATTCAGATTTTTTGGCGAAAAACCAGACCCCTGTAGTTCAACAGCCTCCTGTGACTTCTGGCTATTTCCCAAAATCAAGAGGCCATTGAAAATAGCGCGATTTCACACAAGAGAGGGCATTATGGCTGCAACGACAGCTGTGCTAAACTCCATTCCGAAAGAGGCCTTCTGGGAACGCCTCCAGCAATGGCAGCACCTCCGCGAAAAGTGTGTGGCTTCCCAAGGAGACTACTTTGAGGGTGATTAAGTTTCCAACGCTCCAGTTATGCCAGTTTTCTTTTCTTCGGCCAAAGGTCGGATACTTTTCTAACAGCCCTCGTATATTACAAGTATGCCAAGCGTATGTGTATGGCAAAACGACAAACGTCATGAAGCTTGCGAACGATTCACGTATGTTGACAAATCACTCATTTAGCGCGGGAGACATCCTATTACGCTAAGATTGTGGAGGACGTATTGTATGCGTGCTATTTAATAAATTGCGAAATCATCAAGATGTGAATAATGCAGCCGAAAGGGCACACCATCATCACTGGCGGGTCATCGAGAAAATTTGCACATTGAGCGTACATTTCTGACGCGCGTAGCGTACAGTCAAATGTACCATAACAAAATACATTATAAATGCGCGACAATATGCAGCATATTTTCATTTTAAATGCCACAGAGCATCAAACGTTTGAAAGTCTCGAATGATTAGCAATAAAAAATGCAAAGGGGCCAGTAATATCCGTTATGTAGGAGCTTCGAAAAAGTCCGCCACATGGCATGCGTTGCGAGGAACCATAGGGGTCCCCACGTCGCATTTGAACGCACGGGCAAAATCCGCCGTTCCGCGAACAGCGGCGTTGCAGTCCGGACCATGTTCGAGGCCGAGCTGCCGGTGCGCCGCGCATCTGTTCAGGAAGAAAAGGCAAAGTGATCAGTCGTCTAAGCGAAGAAACAACGCGACCTATTGAAACGCTTTTATTGCGATAGCAATTATATGGACAGTCTCGGCTGGTTTTTTCCATCCCCGTCGCCGCCGTCATGAACCGTGTATATATATATATATATATATATATATATATATATATATATATATATATAAATGTCGCAAATAAAAATAAGTCAGATAAATGCTTCCAAAGCGCGGAATCGAACCAGGAACCTCTGGCTCCGCAGCGCGTGGCGCTAACCACTACGCCACGAAAATGATATCCTTCCGGGAGATAACGGCGAGCCTTATATACACGCCCTTTACTGCTGGCAGGACTCAGAGACGGCAGGTGCTTATAAGCGTTTCTTCATTACCAGCGAGATGGCGCGAGGAGCGCAGCGGGCGCACTTAAAACTCGTCGGCCAGCTCGCTCGCTTCTTCTATTTGCGAGGGGCCTTGCCCTTCCTTTGTCTGCTCGCGCGGTTGTTTCGAGCGTTGACCGTGATGTCCGCGCTGATGTTACGGGAGCGTACGAAAGTCACTCGGGCTCAAGGGACGCCGCTAAATGAACAAACAGAAGATGAGCGCGAGCTATCAAGTGTCACAGCTCGACACTTGAAGCACGCTAGTTTACTTCGCTGCTTCGGCCGCCTTTGCAACAGGAGCGCTGTTCAAACTGAGAATATCCATTGTGACAGCTTATCGCGCTCGTTAGGTGTATATCTGTGCGTTCGTTTCATGCGTGCTTCACTTGATAGTTCGCGCTCATCTTCTGTTTGTTCATTTAGCGGCGTCCCCTAGCTTTGTATGTGTAGCTTTCTGACACACAACGTATAAAGCCCTTCGTACCAGCACGCACTGCCCACTGAAGGCGCTCACTTAGCAAGTGTATGTTTGCTACAATTAATATACCTCCTGAAGCTGCGAGCCTCATTTCGTATAGCATTAGAGTTTCTTGCTATCGCATTCATTGCTTCGCCCTTGCGGCGAAACTGTGACTTTTTTTGTTTGTTTGCTTGCTTGCTGGTGTGTTTGTGTTTGTGTGCGTGTGTGTGTGTTAACTGCCTTGTATTAAATGCTGTACGCTCATCATAATCGACGCGTTTTACGCCTATACTGCAGGAGGAACGCCTCTCACAATGACCTTCCTACTCTCTCCTGAGCCAGCTGATTAGATTCTATGCGTGCAAATTTCCTAACTTTATCTACCTTCGGCATTTAAGGCGACACTCAATGCAACGTGTTCTACACATTGATATTTTGGCGATGAACTCGCACCTCCGTCCATCCATGGCGGAGATGCAATTGCCGCCAACCGCTCCAGATGTCGTGGCTTTTCATGTGGTTTACGATATGTGCTATATTTATTGCTTCATAATTGAGGAAATGACTGCAATGGCGCATCGTCATTCACATCATTTATTCCATGTCCTACGTGACCTATTGATAATGTACTCGTAAATCTTAAACTGGAAAGCGCAAATTACGCAGGTGACAAAGAATAAGTATTTGTGGGCTCTTGAGCTTCGCCTTTAAGCGTGAAAGCTGCAACGTCACTAGGTCCCGTTCTCATGGCCTCCCCACAACAGAATTATGTTTTTTCCGTACATTCGAAATGAAACCCGAACTATCGTGTGTGTAGGTGTGACGGAGAGCTTGCTTGCTCGGGTTCTTCTGGAAACGATGGTAGCGGTAGCTCGCAATGATTATTGTGGTCTTAACTACACTGGACGAGCTGGAGGAGTTTCGCGTGCGCGTCCGAGAGCCATTCTGCGCATACGCTAGGAGTAGTGATGTCACACAGGTGGTGCACCGGAGCCGCCGCTTCCGCACACTCCGCTGCGGCCGCGCGCGCCTCGCCGGTCTGCGCATTCCAGAGGATTGACGTCTTAGCCGCAACAGACGCACTGGCGACGGCGCGCCCGCAGATGTGCGCCTCCGTTGTGCAGTCGTCGTCTGATACTGCGCCGGAGCCGCTTGATAGCGCCTCTCAATTTGCGCGCATGCGGATACGTATCAGTGGAGGTATATATACAGCGGGGAGGGGGAGCAGGAAATGAAAAACGGAAGGACAGTGAGGTTAGCCAGCTGTCAGACCGGCTGGCTGGCGTTTGCCAGTGTGGTATAGTCATGGAGATGGAGAGCCGTCTTTGTGGGAATAGAGAAACAACCTGACGTTGGGCAAAAATACATATAGATGTGTCACATAATGCGTATACCGTGCGTGTGTGATTGAAGCAGCAGTAAGCATGATAATCAAGCTAATCCTAGACAACCAGGAAAGCTAAGAATAATCATCTGAACCTTAGCTGACGCTACGTATGTCCTGTCATGGCCGAGCTAAGCCACTGCAAATTCTTTTCCGCCGTGTACGCCTACGCGGACGCCGACACCTGAGTTTCTGGACACGAGCTCCATAACGCTGTCAAATTAAAACACGCCAGATGACAGCGGCCATCTCATGCGCTTGCCGTGCCCTGTGTGTTTTACGCTTTTTATGGTTCCTGATTTGCGCATTTCAGTTTAGGGGTATTCAATTAACAAGCCCAGCAACTAATTCTTTAGAAAGTCAATCATTGTTGTTGTTATGTGGGGTTTAACGTCCCAAAACCAGTTCTGATTATGAGAGACGCCGTAGTGGAGGTCTCCGGAAATTTCGACCACCTGGGGTTCTTTAACGTGCACTGACATCGCACAGCACACGGGCCTCAACATTTCGCCTCCATCGAAATGCAGCCGCCGCGGCCGGGATTCGATCCCGCGACCCTCGGATCAGCAGCCGAGTACCTTAGCCACTAGACCACCGTGGCGGGGCAAAGTCAATCATTACGGCGAGTTGAACATGCATGCACGTTCTAGAACACATCATCTGTAAAGCCTGCCCTACCAAGTATGCATCATGTTGACATGCATGTCATTATCCGTCGTTCAGGGTTGTCATAGACTCTAGTCTTCTAAAGCACATTTTGGTAATACCAATCTCATCATCAAATTCATCGCTACCAGCAAAACATCCTGGTAGTATTGCCATTGCCATGTTTCTTTTTTCCCTTTGTTGTTTCGTGGTGCAAGGACCCAGTGTGGCGAAAGAGAGTGCCATAACAAAGGGCAATATCTCATTCGTCTTGTTGTATGCAGAACGTCCATGCGTTGCTATCTTCTCATGACCCGTCGTTCATGTCTGTCGCGCAGCCATTCCACGCCTTGCAAATTTCTGAAAAGTTACCCAAGCACAAATACGTTGTAGAACAGAGATAGATAGATAGATAGATAGATAGATAGATAGATAGATAGATAGATAGATAGATAGATAGATAGATAGATAGATAGATAGATAGATAGATAGATAGATGGACGGACGGATGGATGGATGGATGGATGGATGGATGGATGGATGGATGGATGGATGGACGGACGGACGACGGACTGATGGATGGACGGATGGACGAAGGGACAGACGGATGGATGGACGGATGGGTGGGGAGACGGGCGGACGGATAGATGGATGGATGAATGGATGGATGGATGGACAGACGGACGGACGGACGGACGGACGGATCACGAAGGGCTATAAAAAACGTAAGCAATAGAGACGACGCACCTGCTTCGACAGTAAGTCAAGAAGAACAGTTGGTCTCCACTGTAGAGGTGATCAACCCGATTATCGTCCTTGATTGCAATCATCGCTCGACGTTTCGCATTCCGGCCGTGAGTTTTCACAGCGCCAGTTTTTTCATCCATCTTGAGTGCCAGCCAGGCGAGTCCCATGGCGAATATGTCTCGCACGTTCGTCCGGAATTCGTCGCTGCAGTTGAGGTATTCGACCCGGTGGAAAAGGTCGCTGATGTCTGCCAAGGGCTGCGACACGATGTTGATGTTGAAGTCGTTGGCCTGCGTTCACGAGGACACGGCAGATATGTGTTTACTGTATTGTCGAGTAATTGTATGTGGGATTTTATTTCGCATAAGAGTTTAGCGATGCGGGTTCATTGGCAGTTAATGGAGGTATAACAGATGAAAAATTCCCAGCTGTCCTTAACTGCGTCTAAGAGACACGAAGGCAAAGTTATTGAGATCACTCGCATAATCCAGAGCTTAATCCAATGTAATCCAAGGAAAATCGCGGTTTCCAACAGTAGAATGTCGGGCGTTAAAGTATTGAAGGAGAGGGTTTGGCTGTTCTCAATGTCTGGTGTTTGAGCCCTAAAGCGACTTGGATTGGAGCCGTACATATGACTATTCCACTGTTCTAAAAGCTCTCGGTTTCGGGTCCTACAAAATATTATCAATGTTAATTACTCTAAAACACTAATCAGTTAATTATTTCTGTAATCGCGACTCATCTGTTACACACGGCTGGCGTGCTTTGTCTCCCTTCTGACCTTCCTTGAGTGCTGTGATATTTTTGTACCACTTTATGCAGCGTAATTTTCGGTGCAAAAGTCGTTCAGGGACACCTTACAGAATACGCATATAAGGTTTTCGCTCCGAAGTGTGTATAGGTCTTAAACGTGTGTGGTTATGTGTACGCACACGCAATATGCGTCAGTATTATACGAGCAATTCAACTGGAGACGGCACATGCTATAGCATCGTGTGCGTGCAAGGGGGGAAAGCGTGGTCCGAGGGCGCATTCACACGTTCCGAAGATCATACTGTTACCAAGGTGTCATCGTGGAAATACGGCGAGATGTGCTTGTGAAAGGACAGCGTGCGCAGGTGCTGTCTTGGCCCAAAGCTTTGCCACGCGAGCTTACACTCAGCCCCAGTTTAACTCACCCGCAACCATAACGTACCCTCATCAGAGCTAATTGCATTTCGTGCTGACAGAAATATGTATGTGTCCAGCTGTTTCGTGCTAAAGGACTCAAGCTGTTGCACGAGCATTGTGTGCCATTTTCGATGGCACAAGGCTCTCTTCTGCAATAAGCGATATTTACTCAGCTTTACCTAAACGTTCTAGGCAGTCTCGTACGCACAAAGGTAAATCGCAACGTTCGATAACAATCGCAGAAAACAAGAGCAGGAAAGCCACATGATAGCAGGACAAGCGCAGTGTTGTCCTTTCCTTTCGCGCTAGTCATTCAACATGTAGATACAGGCTTAATTCTCGATACAGGCCTAATTCTGGACACCCCGCGGAAAACCAATGAAGCCAAACTCATCACATTCGGTAAGCCCTGCGTGCGGTACAGACAGGGACGCCTAACGTATCCAAGTCTCTCAGCATCTAGCACGTGCTGACAGTGTGCGGCGGCAACTACGAACTACGAACTTTGCACTTACTCGTTTCGGTCACATGCCGGCACCCAGTTGTCGATTTTTGACCTGTCCATAAACGAGATGCCTCCCGCACCATGTGGCAATGCCCCATCAAGTCTACTGTACTCTGCTCTTCACTCTCACACAATAAAACATCACCAAGGACCCGTGGGATACTACCCTAGGCGTGTTCGAACGGAGCTTATAGGACCGAGCCTGGTGGCGGTATCACGAGGTAGCGGAGGCCTACTTGGACTGCTAGAGGGGCGTCCGCGAATTCATGATGTTGTGAGGGACGCCTACTGAGAATGCAGCACGGAAGCTTTCTTTCTCTCCTATGGCCCCTCCGCTATCTTAACAAGGCAGCAATGTTTAGTATTCGCTCATGAACCATATGGCCCAGACCAATGTTTTGTTATAACGAGGACATGTGTATTGGAGAAGAATTATGCACGGATGGCTCTTCACAGACGTACAGATTCCTTTAATTTGACAGCACTGTGTGCTCTTGGATGCGGAAAATCCAACGTCTCTCGGGCTTACTTCCCGATGATACGAGCCGTCGCTTCACCTCACGTGGATTATTGTGCCCAATTCAGAAAGCGAGTGCATCTACGCTCAAAACCGGCCTGATCCACTGAAAAAAAAAAAGACTTGGCCCCCCATCGAAGATGACGTTGCCATATTGAAGCACATGGATAAATAGTCACGTCGTGCGAACCACTGACGTGAAACGTAAGAACATTACGTGGCATGACAAAGGGTCGACGTCATGTGACGAGGACACAAGACATCAACGACGAAATAGAATGGAATCGAGACAGTGTACATTCTTAGACGCGCAGTGTTTTTGCACTCTGTGCATGTAACGAGACCTATGTGCTTCTTTAGCATTTACATTGGAGTTGTTAGGCTAAGTCGTCGGGCGATTTTGTGGCGTACGACTCACCAAAGTTATCACAAAAGACCAACAGCTTGACATGGGGAAGGGTACAGCGGCTATCCAAACAAAGCTATTAGAACAGCTGGCAAAGTGGCGGCATGGGACGACAACACTGCGTCTGTACAACAACAACAACAACAACAACAACAACAACAACAACAACAACAACAACAACAACAACAACAACAATAATAATAATAATAATAATAATAATAATAATAATAATAATAATAATAATAATAATAATAATAATAATAGCTCCCGTGGCTTCAAGACGACGCTTTCTGCACTCTACACGGGCATACAGTGACCAGATGCATGGTCGGTTGACAAAAGATCATGGTCGAAACTTAGGCGGGAAGGAAGTGATATCTCCAGAGTACGAGCACTGTTGCGTAGTACCAGTTGCTTGTTGCATAAGCGCTTCAATATCCCACTGAAGCCACTCACGTGCATTGGTGTTGAAAGGGGCGACGCCGCACCGCATGGTGGGCCGGCTATATGGAACCCTCCGTGAGAGCCAAGGCAAGACTATTCGCATTTAAAAGTGCACTGTCTTAGTCGAGACACCTACCGGTGGCTCGAACATCTGCAACACGCTGTGCGCAAAGGCGGATCCGAGACCGCCATAATTGGCCGCTCGACGCGCAGCGCTCTCCGGGTGGTACGGGTGGTACATGACGCTGCGCAGAGCCGCGTGGGACACGTGGACGCGGTTGTCCCATGGCTCGTACCGCAGCGCCTCGAACCTATGCAGCTGCCACAGCAGCTGCATGTTTTCATGCTGTTCGGGGGACAGCTCCCAGAACTTCTTACTGAACTGCCACCAGTAGTCCATAAGGTGATGGCGCTCGGTAGAGTGTGGGATCGTTGACTCCGACCCTGCTGTGCTGTTTCCGGACTCGGCGCCTTGACCGCAAATACTGCAGAAGCCCGCGTACAATTCCGACAGTGCGGCGTTGGATTCCTCCACGTCAGGCGGCCACACCACAACCTGCGGTCGCAGCGCTCAATAATGAAAACAAATTACATGCCATGCAGCGACACAATCAATTAGAGAGAATGTGTATCCGCGCAAAGTATTCTTCATCGAAAACAGAAATGGGCTGTTTTGGTTTTCCGTGAACATCCGTTTTTTAGCAGCTTTCATTTACTTTTACTGCATGTGCCATCACCTGTCGTTACCCAAACTGGTCTGTACGACAGGTGGTGTGGGCATAGTGGCCGCCACCGCTCCTTAACAATTATAATGGGAATTTACGTTGTAAGAACAATGTAGTGAAGCAGGCCGCATGTCGTAAGAAATCAATATGTCACTGAATCACACTGTGTCACGACCTTGCCGATGACATGTTGGGCGACCATCATAAGGGAAAATTCCGTCCCCACGTGAACACGTATCTCGTGAACTGCCAACTACATTTGCTCTTTTTCTTTTGCCTCTTTATTGGCTTGTTTTCCTACCATATTCATCATTTTCTTATTTATCTATTTTAGTAGGATTCTTCGTTATATTTATTCATAAAATCTTTTGTTTTACTGTTTCTCGAAGCTTCTGACAGTGAATTATCCTTCTGCATCAGATGGTTCACACCGGCTCGGGTGTACTGGCGCCTATTTCTTTTACTTCAGCTTGTGCACGCTGTACTCCACGATGCGATGCTCCCAATATTGTGTCCTTCAGCTCGAATTTCGTCTTTTTTAGGTTCTACTTTCTGCGAACGCTGGCTTTTATAGAATGAACTTGATGAGTGGCTGCGCTGAGTCGCCGATTCGTTATTGAGAAGGAAAGGCGTAGAGGCATGGATGCCAGAGAAAAGCGATATCTCATCTTCTATTGTGTCCGTATCTGCAAGTCTTGGCGCTTCTTGTTTGTAAGAACCACCGTCAGCCCCAGCCCTTGTAGTCTCTTTGTAATGAGTGCTTTCTCGCTTGTGCGTACCTGAAGGTCCCGAAGCATTGTCGCCGTGCTGTCTTTGGCTACACTGCTCAACCACGGCGCCTTGGCAACGGCGCTTGCCACTAAGGTGATGATGTCACGTAAGAAATTTGTGACGTCTTCCCGTGACTGCTGGTTGAATAGCTTGACAGCACTCTCCGAGGCGATCAGGAGTCCGAACCTGTCGGCCACTATCCGATAACACTCCAACTTCACCTCACTACGAGCTGCCTGAAAATAGAAACATTATGCGAATGATGCTTGAGAAACGAGAGAATCGAATGAACCTTTTTATTCTAAGCATATTAAGGAAATGCGAAGAAGTGAGTATGCAAGTATTCGTGCGCATGCTTACGTGTGTCCCATTCATTTTGCGTGCTACCGAACTGTAGGTATACGTACTGAATAGTCCTTACTAAATGGCCAAATGGCGTGAGTGCGTGCACTCGTTTGTGTGTGCGTATGGGTCGGTAGGTACGCGGTTATCAGGCGAGCTATTTAAGCCGCTATAATATGATTGTAAATGGCTCATTATGGCGTTCGTGTGTACTTCAAATGAGAAGGCTACAGCGGTATTCCACAGCCAACTCACCTCTTGACTTCCGGCAATCACGACGTACCCATGGGGCCATCCGATCACGGTGAGAATCTGCACTAGCCACCAGGACAAATGCCGCATGAGTATGTCCGCGGAATAAGTGTTGGTTAGGTTCTGGACAGCGCGCAGTGTGCGCGCGTCTCGCACAACCGCCATCGATGTGGAGTTCGCCAGATGCCCCCCCGGCGCGGCTTGGACTGGTTGGAGCCAATTATCCAAAGTAGTGTTAGCGACAGCTTCGGCAATCTTGCCGATAGTGCTCACAACCACCTTGGGGGCAATTCCTGGCGATCGCGCGGCGTCTATGGTGGTCAGCACGTCTTTCTCAATGGCCAGCTCCGCAGTGATGTTCGCAGAGTCGGATAGGGTGGCGTTGTACCTCGTGTAGAATAGCCGGTAGTACTTCTGTCGGGTGTCGGTCAATTCGAGAGTTCGCACGAGGTCCAGCCACGACGACGCCTGCGAACCCGCCTGCAGTAACCGATTTCAAGGCTTTTTAAGTGTTCTGCAACGCTTCGCCTCTAGTATTAATCATGCACCGCATTCTAACCTAGATTTAAGCTCATGAATGGGCACTCGAAGTATCAAACTACGTAGGATAGTGTAAGCGTTTTTACTGTCATCCCTGCGTTCTCATCGCGTAGCTGTGGCTTTATAGCCGATGGCTGCATTGGCGCTGCCGAGCGCGGTCATTAAGAAAACATCGTGTACGCATTCTGCGTGTTTTGAGACAAGGCGCTCAGGCAAGAGTACAAGGAAAGAGAACCGAACAACAAAAATAGCAGCTATTATCTAAAAGTCTTGGCTGGTCATGCGCATATAAAATGGGGACATTTTGCATCAAATTTCACTCCAAACGCGCTTTTACTTTTACTTCCACCTTCCTATGGTGATCTTGTACTGCAAATTCCATGACAAACGCTCGTCTGGTGAGGAAACATACAACTGTGGAACCATGAAACACGACGAGGCGCGCCATCACAAGCAAAAACGTGTGATGATGTCTGTGTGATGGAGACTACAGAATAACACCGTGCTTTTTCTTATATGCAGAATTCGGCGATAGACGCGATTCGGCGATAGATGCGTGAACGTCCGTAGAAAGCCAACAGTCGAAAGACTAGGCGCAAGGTGCCTGCACTCAGATTTTAATGTGTTTGCTTGCAGCAGCCATCTTTCACAGTAGTGCGCGCTGGTCGCTGGAAGGAAGGACCACGATAGCTTTCATCTTTTCCTTATGTCATCCTTGCAGCCTTTCTTATGTCACGATCAACTCAAAACGCACAGCGCCCAACCACGCAGTGAGAGTCAGAGGTGTGCAGTGTTAGGGTCGCATGGGTTGCGGAACCATCCGTAGTGTCTGCACGCAGCTCGAATCAGCTTGGCTATCGAAAAGGGCTCGCAGAGAAAACTAGGCGACGTGAAGAACAAACAGAAGTTTAATACATCGCGACGGGTCAGCGGGGCGCTCTAAGGAACGGCCCAAAGCTTGCGTCCAGCAGCGCTGTAGAGCAGAGTGTGACGTGTGGAGGGAGGGAGAACGCCCTTTTCCTTTTACACTCCTTTCATGAAACGTTCCCAATGCCCTTCACAGTACAGGATTTTGCCAGGCCGTGCCGAAGTTCAGCAAGCAGTCAAGTGCTCTCCGCAACGTCTCGCGAAGGACAGAGGACTACCGCTTACCGCAGACACACTTGCTTGGTGGCCGGGCTTAACGGACGATCTCCTCGTTTGGCCTTTCATTTCAAGTGCATTTGAACCGCTTCAAACGTAACATCAGCAATGCCGTATTGATCTTGGTTCAAATCTGCACAGGCGTGGAGTTCCACAGAAGACGGCTCACAACGTATGATGTACCAAAACAGCACTCCTACCATATAAGAGCCGTGGCTGAGAACCCAAGGTACAGAACGAAATGATGAAAGTGAGGGACGGGTGGCACCACTCGTATTGAACGGGGTTCAAGTCAGCAGGTACATGGACTTTTCTCAGTATAAGCGATAGCTGTTAGGGATACGGGTAGCGCCAGCGGGCACCACAGTTTTAACAAGCCCATAACAGCTTACGCTGTAAAACTAACATGCACTAGAACGTAGACTACTTCCAGGGGACCCGTCATTCCAGAGTTACGTGCTATCTATAACACTATTGCACAGCACTTGCCTCAATGATAAGTCCCGGCAAATGGCTGACGTTCGATGCCTGTTTACCACGGTGGACCATGTGTACATAGGCGCGGAACCAGGTGTCCACGCCCCATTTGAGAGAAAGGCTGAGGACCGCCTCCAATGGATGGATGTGTGCGCTGACCGGTGGGTCGAAAGGCCACGGTACAGACACGTACGCGAAAAGTTCGCGAAAGCTGTCGATGGATGGCGAAGTGTTGCGCTGGCCGTAGCTGCTGCACTCCTGCAAGAACCGGGACACCATCCTACGTGGAAAGGAAATGTATGTTTCAATCAGACGTATGCCGTAGTGTTATACTAACAATAGTAATGTTGCTGGGATCAACAGGGGCGACCTTTTGCGGCCATTCATTCAACGACCAATAACATCTTGCAACCCCTCAACGGTAGTGTTGCTAGGTGTTATGGTTGCTCCATTGCGCATATCGGAATATAGAAAGCGCTGGCGTTTACTCAAGGAGTTCTCTTACAGAGGGAGCACTGATTTGCCTCATGTAGTTGCGAGTCTCAGGAATCGCGGTTGTAATTAGAGGCACACCGGGGCCCGGAAACACGTATAATGCATTTTAATCTGACCTTAGCGTTTTCGTCGACTAGAGTGGGCAATGCAGCCCCATCATTACGGACGATAGGAGGGCGTGTGAACGCAGTCGCCTAAATATCACCGAAATCGCTGTCAGAGTCGTTGGACGACAATGAAATAAGCGCTGTACGCGTGCACCATGTGTGATTTACTGAAGCCTACAGGGCTGCGTCGACATCGCCACGAGTTGCTTACCCATGCGACTGAAATCTACGTCGGACTGTCTTGGCACGTCAATGCGAAACCGCCACCTCGAAATCGAAACCGACAGTGGTTCTTTAAGACAGTCGTCTTAAAGATATATTGGCTGCGTTCCGAAGCACCACGATACTCTTAAGATTTCTCGAAGCGATAGTTTTTGTTTAGGGCAACAACATGACATTATCTTGAATTAGGGTCAGTACCTTTTTAGAACCAAACATTTAGATGTCTCATAGGAACGTGGGCCCTGAACTTAGTGTCACCACAAACGGTGAAGAGTGCTGTACAATGTTATCAAGTGACCTAAAGAAGAAAGAATTGAACCAAAGCATGCTAGCCATGTGTGAAGTAATGATTATTCATTAATAGAGTTAAGTACTGATTGATTTTTGATCGTATAGAGGTTAGGTATCTGTGACTCAATCCCACGACTTTGATAGGAGTCCAGCCCCGACATTCTGTCTCGAATGGGAGGCGTTCTTGGACTCGAACCCAAGACCTTGCTTATATTAAGGTTACACGAAAGTAGTTAATGCGGAATAATGTGGATTATGGCGGATTAAGATACATACATGTGGATTAAGACGAATTAAAGTGCAAATAAAGGTGTGCAAGAGACGTCACGAAACTTCCACCTTCGCTTCTCTTAGGCAATCGCCCAGGACATATGAAATATTTTGTTGCATGTTTTTCATGTGGAGGCGCAACCTTGAACACTTCGCCTTTTAAACGTTTATTTTTTCGGCGTCAACACTCGGTAAACTAGGCAAGTTCCCATGCAAGCACAGTGTTGCGTGAGAATTTCGGTCATCGACCAAGTGTTGCTAGGTGTTATGGTTGCTCCATTGCGCATATCGGAATATAGAAAGCGCTGGCGTTTACTCAAGGAGTTCTCTTACAGAGGGAGCACTGATTTGCCTCATGTATTCGCGAGTGAAACAAGCCTTTAGTCGTAAAATCGTCATCACTGGCGGACTTACACAGAAGGTGAAAAAGCGGTGTCGTTGTCCGCGAAAAGCTTGACCATCCGTAGCTCGTAATCTCGGATGACCTGCTCGACGACGCTCATCGTACCACGGCCCCCGCTTATGGTTCCGTAACCACGGTGCTGGTTCTTCGAGCAAACGAACGCGTTAAGGTCGTGGCAGGGGTCTACGCTGTAATTCAGCACACCGTCGAATGCCGCCGACAGCTCGGCGCAGGCGGATGAAACGCACACGCCTTGAACGGCGTGCTGACGTCGGGTGTCCATGAGCCACAGCAAGAGTGCCACGACGCAGCCGAACACGGCCGCGAACATGAGCAAGAACGAAATGTGCTGCGTGTCTTTGTCGCTTGCCTGCAGGCGGAAACTGGCCAATGGCGCCGGTGTAGAGTGAG